>SNQJ01S0015206.1:349255-377499 GCA_010110895.2 Picea sitchensis
CGGTTTATGTTCTTTCCTTCATATAGTATGGTCAAGGCATCAAACATTTCTTTCTAGGTCTTCTTAGATGACACATAAGGAATTAGGTGGTCTTTGATTGAATCTGCAATGATTCTTTTGGCCCTTATTGTGTCCTTTTGATGCTTTGCCTTTTTTGCAGCATCGTCGGGTTCTAGTAATTCTTCTTTGACGAATCTTGCTAAATCATTCTCTTCAAGAATGAGGCCAATCCTATACTTCCAGGCATGGAAGTTTTCCACTCCTTTTAACTTTTCAACAAGCTTAACACTTGCAGACATCTTTACCTGGAGCTAGGAAAATCACTGAAAAATGAAAGTGCTCAAAATAAAAAACTGAACTTACTAGGAGGTGCGCTTCGCTGAGGCGAGTAGCCTAGTGTGTTTGGATATGAGAAAATCCAACTTTTGCTCCTTCAAATTTGATCTGCGGATTTTTGGACTGGTGCTTTTGGTACCTCTGGTACTCTGGTACTTCTGGTACACTGGTTTTCTGGTACTTCTGGTACTTTGTGAAACTAGGGTTTCACTTTTCGGGAGATCCAGCCAGTGAAAAGGTGCGCTGAGAGTGCCAAAATGATCCTTAGGGGAGGGCACACTTTTATAGATGGTTTTGGGGCTGAAAAGATTCACCACCAAAAAGCCCTAATTTTCATGTATGGTAACAGTGACGTTTTTCACTTGTGAAAGATGCTTCCTTTAGCTTGGCTCTGATACCATGTTAATGTTTAAGCCATTATTATAGATGTTTGCATTTCATTAGATAACAATAGCATAATCCAAGATCACTAAGAAATACACAATCACAAGAGACACAACATTTATCTTGAGAAACCCTCTAGGGGAAGAAAACCCAACAAAACTTCCTTAATATAGATAGCCAATACAATACCAAGAGATCTCTTAAACTAATACAAAAAGTCCTCTCCCAGATATGCGCCACTCTCTCTCTCCTTCTTCTCCGGTAGAAGATCTGAACTTGTCTCTCAAATGAGCAAGTGAGTTGTGTCTAAGTGAGGCGTTAGCCTTCTTTATTTATACAAGTCTGGCATGTGTGAAGTGTCTCTTCACTGGTAGGGACGACTTCTCAAACTGGGTGGGTAAACCCACCTTTATTATATTTCTGGGTCTCTTTAATATCTGCTGGGGCCGACTTCTTATTCTGCCTATTACAATTGTCTTTTTACCAATCCTCAAAAGGGGATTTGGTCCTATTACAATAACCGACATGATCAATCCATAATGGGGATTGATATTATGAATAATATATTAATAATAATAAGAATACTCTTTGCAGTTACATTATTTCAACATTTCCTTCCTTCGCTTTTTCATTGCAACACTTAAATCATCATGCCCTTTGTTGTGGACAAATTATCCACACTTCCAAACCCCCTCATTAGATTGATCCTTATGTTGTACTTGCCTAGTGTGCACTAACATTGTGTTGACATTAAAATGTTCAATGATGCTCTTTTACCATGAAGAATTATCATTCCATATTTTCTACTTGCTATCGCCCAATCTAGCACTTTTGCAAAGCCTTCACAAGATGAAAGATAAGTGTAACATATGGAAGTACTTGCCACTGCCACCTTATCAATTACTTTCGTCGTTTTAGTGAAGGATTGAAATCCAACACAAGGGAGACTTCCTTAGCAACCTCAAGGAATCCTATAGAAAGATTGAATCAAGTCTACGACCTCCTATTTTAGTTACTCAATTATACTGCCACTTAGATTAAGGTTCAAAGTAAACAAGGTTGCTAAGTAAAGAAATTCCATATTTGTGTGTGAATTTTTTTTTAAGACAATGAATGATAATTACCAAGTCCAACATGTCAAATAAATGCCCCAAAACACTACAAATCAAAAGAAAAGCTATGGTTGTCATAAATCTTGTAAACAAAGATGACTACTTCAACAATGTAACAAGTTATAACAACATAGATATAACAACTCTTTAAACTAGTAAATATGCAATGAAAGAGGGTTGCATTGCAAGCTAAAACTAGGGTTTCCAATAACACATGCTTGTTTAAATGTAAATGGCATGAAACAACCTCAAAATGTGCAAGACATCAAGACATGCAATAAGTGATGTCAAGGAACACTCCAAGTTGAAAATTGAGAAAGGAACACAAACCCTAGATGTTAGGTTACCGAAGGTTGAAAATTGAGAAATGAATGCAATAAAATCTAAATCCACCATAGAACATTAAAGGAGAAGGATTAATGCTTAATTCAACTTGCAAGAAGAAAAGACTAGTGTTGTATAGCTTCCTTGGGCATATGGAGTCAAAGATGCAACTTCTACAGAGAGCAAAGGCAAGAGAAAGACTGGAGAACCAAACCCTAGGTTAGTCCACTACAAACCCTAGAACTTTAACATATAAGAGCAAGACTAGGGTATTCCACTACAAACCTAGAAATACCCTCACATCCTTTAACAAGCTTGAAATAAACGATAACAAGGGAAGGTAGTCCATTACAAGCCTTCCTAGGGTTTCAAGATAAAGGTTTATCCAAGAAAACACAAGGTAGCATGCAATTATCACCACTTTGATAAAACATATGCTTAATACATCAAGAATAAACCAACAAGGACTTGAAAAGAACACTTACTATTCAAATCAATGAGCATCAAGAAACCCTAAACATGAAATCATCCACAAGAAACTTTAAAAACATCCACTAAATCATCTCCAAGAAAGTGCACACAAGTACTCCATGATGAATAAGAGAGATAGAAGACAAGTGTAATAGTTCACCACAAGATGAGTTATGATTTACAAATGAGGAAACCATTCTCTTTATATATGAGACAACCCTAATATCCGATCTCTCTAAAATCCCCTAAAACATAATAATCCATGATACAAGGTGGATAGGTCTCAAGACGACCCCAAAAATAGTCTCCAAAATAAATATAAAATGCTAATACAACAAAATGTCCTCTCAAAAGTCCACACGTGTAAGAGTAGAGGACAAAATGAAGGTGACTACATCTCCTCAAGGGGTATAAAAGCTCCAAAATTCACATCCATCCCCATAAGGTGAAAATCATCATCAAAAATCACAACCCCTCATCAATAGGGTCACACCTCATCATCAACCAAGTGCCAACTCATCACCCATGTGCTAGGTTGAATAAATGCAAAGTCGCACCACTCCAAGCATGTTGTCATCCTCTAAAACTATCATCCCTCCTGGTAAACCAGAAGGCAACATAGTACACAGAGTGCACTGCGTAGTCTCACCCAAGATAACTTTAAATGGGTGGCTGTAAGACTCAGGTGTTTACAACCTAGGATTGAGTACGAGATAGGTGTTTATTAATCAGAGCCGTATACTACGAATGGTGATTGCAATCTACTATTACTCATGGGTGTGCATATATCTTTCATAGTTTATTTCCCAAACAACACAATCGTATTCCATAACAATGTATTAACTCATTCATTAAGCATAACAATTAACTACTGAAAGCAAATAAAGGAATACATGCATTCATCACATTACACAGATATTACCGTGGTTCACCCCCTCCTGGGATACGTCCAAAAATATTTGGCTCTTGGCTCTTTTATTATGGTAGTTCTACATCTCCAGTGCCACATGCTTACAATTCCCTCAGATGGTTAAGATCTATATGAGGCGAACTAGATCGCACCAGGCTCCACAGCCTGTGATCCAATCCTCAGATCTTCCTTCCCTCCTCTGTTCTTAGCTCAACAACTTACAAAAATGGTTCATAGCAATATTACATAACGCATCAACTCGTACATAACTATGATAGGATATTACAAAAGCTGAACTAATAAAAAAAGCGAACCAACCTCTCTCTGATACCTGCGTATCTATATTTATATATATCGGGTTCTTCAGCCATTTACAATGTATTACCAAAACCCTAACCCTAGCAATGTTAGGTCTTCCTCCCATTCGCACGTGATGTTCTTCCTCCAGCTGTCGCTTTCCTTGTGCACGCTTTCTTGCATGCATGCGTGTTGTGTTACCTTCTAGCTGTTACTTCAGTTTCTGCATGCTTTGTTTCCCATGATCATCCTTCTTTCCACTTTGGCCTGGTGCCAACATGCCCCCAACACTGACATGTGACTCATCCCGAGTCACCTAATCCTTTTGAACTTCTTCGATCTCCTTGGTGATCGTCTGAAACTTTTCCTTGAGCTCTGTTGCTTTTGTCAATGCCTACACAGTCTTCTCCTTGATGGTGTCTACTACCTGAACTGCCACTCCATCACTCAACAATCCTGCACATTCGGCCTGGGTCTGTGCTATTTTTGTTTTAGCTCCTTCTACCTGTGCGAGTATTTCTGCTACCCGTTCTTGTAGTGGATCTATTTTAGCCCAACACTCTTTTTTCTGTGTTTGCGCAGTGATAAGTTCTGCCTGCATCTTCTTCATCTCCCGTGTCCCTTTGAATCGTTCTGGGATTGGTATGGTCTTCTGCCTTTGTTTGAGTTCTTGGATCGTTGCATTCCAGCGTCCCTTTGACTCATTCTGCGATTGGTATGGTCTTCACTTCTTTTGTTTGAGTTCTTTGATCGTTGCATTGATCCTTTCCTCTTCCTTGTACCAACGTTTGACATGTGGGTACTCCTCCAACCTTTGTCCAAAGTTGCACTGCTTTGTCGAGCAATTCAGTCGTTGTGCTAACCTATTTATCCATCTCCCGTATTCAAGGCTATTTATTCCGCTTCCTTGTTCTTCACTGTGGAGTATTGGTGTGAGATGTCTCGAGGAGATTCTGACTTCCTTCTCGATATCGACCAATTGCCTACGCACCGGGTCAATATTTCCTACTACCGGGAGTTCATTTCCTTGTGCGTTTGGGAGTTTCTAAAAATTTCCACTCTTCATTCCGGCCATTCCTCGCATTCTTTTTCCTCCCGAAGCTCGAAGCCACCGCCCAATAAACTTTTCCGCCTCTTGTCTCTTTTGTTGCTTAGTCAGAAATTTAATTAAGTTTTATGTGCATGAGACTGCATCTCGTGGTTGACACTAACCTACAATTTGTAGAAGTGCCCTCCCTTGATGGCATCCATGTCAAGACCAATTGGATGTGGTCCAAATCCTTCAAGGGTGTATGCCCCATGATTTCATCCATGCGCAAGATGCTAGGTTTGATATAAATCATTGCGTTTGCGTGTGGCATGGAGTGGATTGGGTCTTGTTCTTCTACCTCCACTCTTTAATTGGTCTATATTGTCGGTGGCTCTATGCCTCTGCTGCTTCTTGCTGTCTGTGCTTCCACAAATTTCTTGAGGAACTGTCCCATTTCTGTCAACTCTTTTTGCAGTTTATCCCTGTGGTGTGTTGCATGATCAAAATATTTTGCTAGGAAATCCTGGACCATTTTGGTGATCATTTCCCCACCGTCCTGCGTGATCGTATAGTCTGGCAATGCCCATTGCGCCTTTGATTTCTTGCGCATGCCTCCTGCCTGCGCGGATGGTCTCTTATTTCCCCCTGGTTCCTGTGTGATGGGGTTTGGGGCGGTCTCATGTGCTCCCTTGACCTATTTTTTCTATACGTTGGTCGACTATGTAGTCTCTTTCTTCCCCTTCTAGGTTCCTGTCCATTTTGACCCTTCGTCTTCCTGAGTCGGCTTGGTTTGGCCCGTCCTTGGTTTCTTGGGCACTGGGATTTACGGAGGCTGTGTTTCCACCTGTGCTGCCTCTCCTTCTGCTATTCTTTCCGGTACTTCCTGGGTAATGGTTGGGATCCTCCATTCATCAGGCCATTCGCTGATGACCATGTCGATATCACCCTCTGTTATGCAGTAGCGCATATGTAGCGATTGTTTATCTGGATCCTACTTTGGTTGTATCCACATTGTTTGGCATGTGGCCTAGAAGTTGGCGATGTCCGCATATTGCGCGATAGACTTTGGTGTTATTCTCCATGATCGACTGATAACTTCCTGTATATCCCGTAGGTATGATTCGAATATGATTTTGTTCTCCCTCTTATGCCTAGCTTGTAGCCCAGATCTCAGTAATAGGTATATTGCTTCCGTTGGTTGTGGTCTGGTACAAAAAATTACATACCCTGATTCTCGCCATCCCATGAAGGCTATTAGGGTGATCAACCATGAGTAATGGAACTCTGTGCCTAGTTCCTACGCATCCTTGCAGTCCTATTAAAATAAGTTCAATAGATATGGCACCCAACTCATAGAGGTGCCTTCTGTGCATTGAGATGCAACTACAATGACTCCTACTGGTACTTCGTCTTTGAGACATTTTCTTTTAATTTTGTAGGCTAATATATTTGTGCCCAATTATGTAGCTGTGTTGTTGATTCATTTGATCATGATGCCCCTCGTTCCCCTGGCGGTGCCATATTTCTTCTTCATTTCTTCTGCCAACACTTTCTCCTTGGATTTGTCATCCATAATCATTGCGGGATCCATACCCTGGGTTGGTAACCCTGTGATTTGTGCGATAAGGTCAATAGTTATGGGGATGGGTTTGTCCAGCCATATGTCCCCTCCATGTGTGACTACTAACAATTGCTTGATGCATGCTGTCACGTACTGGCCTCTGCTAAAATGTGGTAGCTTCAGCAAAACTAAGATTCCTGTTCTGTCCAGCCCAACTGCCCACTGGTGTGGTTGGTTGATCGTTTCTCCAAGTCGTGTTACACCTATGGTCTGCATAAATACCCTCTATGCAAGTTACAGGAACTTGATTTCATCTGATACGTCACGGTATGAATATTTGAGCTTCTCAACGTGACCCAGTAGCTTTGGTTCTACTTGTACTCCAGCTGGTATGCGTGGTAGAACAATTATTTCTGCAGGTTTCTTGCGGGGTGAGATCGATATCAGAACTCTGTCTTCCTGCTACGGTGGCTGGTTTGAACTTCCAACAACTTCCGGTTGTTCCCCCATAAGCCATTCTGGCCAAGACAAGGCATTTGCAATGGTCTCCTCGGCTGGTTGACCTGAGATGGTCGTTTGCGACTCATCTGGTTGCACTGGTGCTTCCATATTTTGTGCCATTTCGTTAACTTCCAGGGATGATTCAGTGCTTTTTGGTTGCACTTCCTGTTGGGTTTCCACTTCCTCATTTTGAGGTGCCTGCACCACTACTGGCGTATCCACTTTCATGGCCTCTCCTTGTGGTTGCTGAATCTGTTCCAGTATCGGTGTAGATTTTACTGGTATTGTCTCTGAGGATGGGATTTCATTGATGTCGACGATCTCTGTCTGTTTCTATTCATTCTCTTCCAGTGGTCCTCCTGACCTAGTTTGAACCCTGGTCGGTCTAGCTATTTGGCTTGCTTCTATTGGCTTCAGTGGTGCCATAGTGGTGATTGTTGAACGTTTGCTGAGTTCAAATAACTTCAGTGAGCTCTGTGGTCTCGCTCTTCTCATTCTGGCTGCTATTACTCTCTCTATGTTTTCCTTTCATGAATAGACTAGTTGCTCCTGTGCTCGTGTGTTGTATGGGCTTGTCACAAAGCTTGTCGATGACGCTTCCTCCATTATGCGTTTAATGCATCATAATTGTGGGTTCAATGCATCTGTGGTGGTTTTGTACTTTCCATTATGTTTTCTTTGTCATCTCCCGTTGGCGTGTTTAATGTGATGTCCCATCGGTCCTTGCCGTGCTTTAATTCTACTTAGTGTTGTCCTGTCATACTGCTTTTGCCGACTTTCCGTTTCCCACTTGTTTTCCCTTTGTATGTAACCGTTGTTCGTGGATTTTCCAAATTTTTGTTTTGAGCGTCATGTGGTCTTTCTATATCTGGCGTGATGCGTGTTTTTAGTCTTTTTTCCATTTTGTTCTCTTTTTTATTTTTTATTTTTTTCCTACTGCGCGGTGGGTGGTCGACTGTCCTTGTACAGATTTAGTCGACTCCCATTGATCATTCCTCTTAGTTTTGCGCCTGCTAAATCTATTAACTATACAACTCCTCCATTCGTGACATATTTTACCTCGTATGGTCCTAACCAATGCATTATAAGCTTCCCCGGGTGCTGAAATGACTTGCTGTCAGAGAGGAGTACTAGATCTCCTTCCTTGAACGTTTTCTTCTTGATGTGTTGATCATGCCAAGCTTGGTCTCTTGCTTTCTGCACTTGTTGATGGAATCCTATCAGTATTCAGTCTTCCTCCATTGACAATAACTGATTCAGTCTTTCCTGTACCGCGCCTTGTTCTGTCATGCGTGTGATAGCTGCTACGAGTAAGCTGGGTACTAAAAATTCTAATGGAACTACTGTTTCTTGGCCATATACTAGTTTTAATGGTGTGTGCCCTATAAATTTTTTGCATGTGGTCCTATACGCCCATAATACTACTGGTACTTTGAGGTCCCAATTGTCTCTATTGACATTACAGATATTTGTCAGTGCTTTCTCCAGAATTTTATTGAAGGCTTCTATTGTGCCATTCGCCTGTGGATGATATAGTGTGCTCTTTTGGTGATGAACTTCAAACTCTCCAGTCATCATGTGAATGGTATTGTTTATGAAGTGTGTGCCTTGGTCGCTCATCAAAACTCTTGGGCACCCAAATCTACTGATTACTTGTTCAAACAAGAAGTGTGCAACTATCTTTGCGCTGCAATATTTTACTGGTGTGGCTTCCGCCCATCTTGTTAGTTATTTCGTCACGACGATAATGTATCTTGACCCTGTTCTTTTGGCTGGTGGGTCAATTGGTCCCACAAAGTCTATTGCCCATTTGTCAAATTCCTGTAATGTTACTTGTGGTCGCAGTGGTATCTCATCCCTTCTGTTGGGTTTTCCTACCCTTTGACAGACATTGCATCTATGACAGTACTCTTTCGAGTCCCTGTGAGTCGTTGGCCACCATAGTTCTATGCGTAGTACCTTCTGCGTAATAGATTTTCCTGCATAATACCCTCCCGTGATTCCCTCGTGGGCTTCTACTAAAATTATTGGTCGGTCGTTCTCTAATACGTACCTTCTCAAGATGTTGTCTACGCCCATCTTGTATAGGTGTCCTGCTATCAGTTGATAGTCAGTTGCGCAGAAAACTAGGTTCTTCTTCTGCGCAGTGGTATATTCTTGTGACGCAATACTTGTGCTCAAGTACTGGATCATCTCTGCAAAGTAGTCATCAACAATATGTACTGAGAATAACTGTGCATCCGAAAAGTTGTCTTCTAAATTCGTAGGTTCTTCTCCATTTGTGACCCTGGATAGGTGGTTGGGGCCTGCATTTAGTTTTCTTGGTTTAACTATTACTTCAAAATCAAATTCTTGAAATAACAGTAACCATCGACAAATTCTCACCCCCAACACTGGCTTGCTGACTAGGTATTTCAGGGCTGAGTGATCTGTAAACATCTTAAAGTGTTTTCCCAATCGGTAATGTCTAAACTTTTGTAGTGCCCATGGCTAGGCCTTCTCTTTCTGTCGTGTTATAATTCTGTTCCGAGTCTGATAATTTTCTGCTTGCGAACGCTATCGGGTGATCCAAGTCTCCTGCTCCTGGCTATGCTAAGATAGCTCCTAGTGCTATCGTTGATGCATCTACATGCACATCGAATGTCTTTTCCCAGTCTGAAAATACTAATATCGGGGCAGTAACCATCTTTTCCTTCAGTGTATCCTGACCATGTTGACACTCGTCGTTCCATTAATACTTTGTATCCTTCCTTAACATTTTTTCTAGTGGTGTTGTGATTTACGCATACCCTTTGATGAATTTCCTATAGTATCTTGTGTTCCCTAAGGTTTCTCTTAGCTGGCGGATTGTTTTTGGTGCTGGTAAGTTAATGATGACTGTGATCTTTGCTAGATCCAATAGCAAGCCTTGTTTGCATACTATATGGCCCAATAGTATCCCAAATGGTGTTCCAAATATGCATTTCTTGATGTTCAGTGATATCTGGCATTGTCTAAATCTTTCTAACATCATTCGTAAAACTTCGACATGGTTTTTCAACAGAATATAAACTCTCTAGTCATCCAGGTATACTTCGAGGAACTGATGGATGAATTCCTTAAATGCTGCGATGACCACTCTGGAGAATATTGCGGGTGCATTCTTCAATCCAAACAACATGACTGTGTACTGATAAGATCCCCGTTCCATCGCAAATGTGGTCTTGTGTCTGTCCTCCTGTGCTATCTTAATTTGATGGTAGCCTGAGAATCCATCAGTGAATGAGTAAGCTTCATGTCCCCCCACATTCTCTAACACTTCATCCGTGAACGATGTAGGGAATGGGTTGTGTAGGCATGCATCGTTCAATTTTACCAAGTCGACACATATCTTGATCCCTCTGCCCTGTTTCTTGTCCTGTACTATCATTAGGCTTATCCATTCTGATTCCTCAACTAGTTCGATGATGCCGACTTCGAGCGTTTTGTCGATATCATCTTTAAATTTCTATTTATATATGGGGTCCAGTGTGTAGGGTCGTTGTCTAATAGGTCTCGTTTCAGGTCTGAGTGGTATCTTCATCTCTCCCAGTTCTCCGGCTATACCCGTCATCTCTGTAAATGTTGTGGGAAAAAGGTCACTATATTCGCGCAACAATTCTGTGATGCTTTCTATTGTTTTCTCATCGATTAGTCTCCAATGTTGGCCATTTTGGGCTACTCAGTTGTCCCGATGTTAACTTTCTTTAACTTGATTGGCGCAGAAATGACTTCTGATTCTATGGGTGGTCCTTCAACATCTCTTTCACCTTCTACTTCTTCGATTTGAATATCGCGTGGATAATCTTCATCTGGTGCTTCCTCCTGTACATGGTAACATAACAGTAGTTCCTTGACTATCTATATATTCCGCTGTTTCTCTTCTATGATAAATTCTATTGCCGGTTCTTTGATGAATATTACTCCTCTGATTCGTTTGAGGGCTACGTCTATGTTGGGGTTCTCATGCTCGAATGAGAAAGTGATTGTGAAGTTCTGTTTCAATGTCCTCCATGTTGTAGTTCCTTTGCACAATTCTTGGTCTGTATACCAATTCACTGGTATTCCCTCTAAAGTATGTATGAAGTGATGAGGCCATTCCTCTGGTGGTGTCATTTTCCACGACGTTTTTCACTTTGCCAAGTGTTCCACTGGTGCCTCTTGTCTGCGGTATTTCCGTTGTTTGTTTTATTCATGTTCTGCGCTGAACCTTATGCGCAATAGTTGATTACATTGATACCAATTTGTGATGGTCTCTTTATGTGCGCCCCACCATCTTGCGGGTGTGGCCTTGAGTGCTAATTCAAGTGATAACAGTCGCTGGTTTTCTAATACTTCATCTTCGTATTGTGTCAAGAATGTTTCCAAATCATTTAGTCCATGGAAACTGGGTGGTTCTCTGATTTCTATGCCTACGGATATTACTGCGTGGTCTATTCTTGCACATCTTCACGTGGATACTTTGTGTAGTCTCTGCTGCCGGTTTTCTAACCTGGTGTCTGAGTTTGTTGTGCATGAAGTAATGCTCCGCCAACTGAGTACCCCGTCTGTAGTTGGGTTTACATAGTCCTCATCGCGTGCAGTTGTTCTATACAACTAGCCAATATCCTATAAGCCCAGGTAAGTGGGTTCTACAAACCTCTCCCCTTCTGATGGATCTAGTGGTGCTATGACCCTGTATTCTACGGATTCAAATGTCATTTTCCTGGTTTTCAAATTGATTATGGTCTGGTTGTCAAACGCCCAATCTAGACCAAGAAATGTCGGGTAAGGTGTTGTGCCATCTACTATTTCAATGACTTCAAAATCTGCTTTAGTCTGCACTCCATCAAGATATACTATCACTCCTTTCAGTCTACCTATTGGTAGGACTCTATGCTGATTTGCTAGTTTTAATTGGACATTTGAGTATCCCAGTGTTGGATCTCCCATACATTTCCGTGTCTTCTTTGGTAGCACATTCACTTCGGATCCTAGGTCTAGTATAATGTCTCCCATATTGAAATCCCCAATGTTAGCATTTAGTCTAAATTCCCTAATTGTTCTTCTTCTTGTGTGTAGGTGGTTGACGGTTTTTGGTTCTAGATTTTCTTTTGTCTTGCTGCTACATTTCTCTAGTATGTTTTGAAATATTTTCACAGATGAAGGATCACTTAATAATTTCATGCATGATTGAAAAAATCCTTTGATTGTACTTACTTGTCCCTTGGGCTTCATTCCGTTTGTATGATCCAATGATGGAGGCATATCATATTCTGTGGCTTCCTTGAATGGTTGCGCAGTTGAAGTCGACGTTGTGTCCTCCTTCTGAAATTCTTGTTTGGCTTCCTTAAAGGTATCCTTTTCTTTTGGCGCATCGAACTGCTTTCTTGGTTCAGTGTTCTTCTTTACCCAATGGTTCTGTGTTGGTTCCTGTCAAATTGCGTCATTTCCTATTTTCGTTCCTCGATGAGTAACTATATTGATGTTTTTTCCATCATCCCTTGCTTTGACTGAAATCCATTGAACGTTCTGATTGTTCTCGTTCCTCTTTTCCTGGATATTTACTAGTAGTTTCGAACATTCCTCTGTATCGTGGTCCGATGTGCGACAATACATACAAGTTGCTGGTGGAAGTGGACATTTCCGTGCATAATTTCTCGATTGTTGACAATTGTGACATGTGACTGGTCCTCTAATGCATCCAAAATCTCCTTTGGATCGTCCTCCTCCTTGGTAGCTTGCTCGGTCACCTCTCGACGTGTTTTACTGTGGTGCCTGATTGTACTACGGGGTATTATACTGGGGTTGTGCCGGGTTATACTGTGGCTGCAGGTTATTGTATGGTTGCTGCACAATATTATACTGCTGTTGTGTAGTATTGTACTGCTGCTACGTAGTGTTGTATGGAGCTGGGGCTTGATTGAACTATGACACTGCTTTCCCAGTCATCATTTTGGCCTGTACCTTGTATGCATATGATGTTCTTTCCCGCATCAGCTCCATAGTTCTACAATCTTTGTCGTCGTGGCCCACTGACTTACAAAAGGTGCAATATGAATTCTTTGGAATTGTCTAGTATTTCTGCATCATCGTGCAGTGATAAGGGTCGTGACCTGACTTCTTGCACATTCACACCATAATCCTCCCTGTGGTAGCGGATTTGACATACTTGTGGCCATATACTGTATGAATGTTGGGCATTTGTTCTTGTGGCATCCTTCTATCCTGCATGTGGTGCACCAAATGGATTCTCGTTTGTCCTTGTTCTTATTCTGGTTTAGATAAAATGTTAAATTCTTCAAATCCTCCTTCAATTCCTCAATAGCGGGGTTCGTCTGCTGGTACCAGTTCTCTTCCAGTTGCAAGGCTGCCTGCAGAGCCTCTGACTGTGTCTGAAATTTCTATTATCGTAAGGGATATTTTAAGTGTGGGAGTAGTGATTTGACAAACAGGTGCCAATGCTGTATCTCGATCATAAGGTATTTTAGTTTTCCCTTTAGTCGGTTGAATCTCTGAGCAATCTCGCATACAGACTCTCCTGATTTCTATATTATCTCGATCATCTCGTTCATGTACTGATACTCTGAGCTCGACTTCTGGAACTCATTAATCAATAGCTTCTTTATGTATGCCAGTGTCCTTGTCATCCCAGGGGCACTACTTGTGTCTAGACTCATGTACCAGTCTAGTGCACGATCTCTTAGTGTAATTGCTAGCCACGCTAGCTATACTAAGTGCCAACTCATCACCCATGTGCTAGGTCGACTCAATGCAAAGTCACACCACTCCAAGCATGTTTTCATCCTCTATATGTGAAACATCCTAGGTGTTGGTTACTACTCTCCTTTACCATCTGAGTTATTGACCCTGGGTTCATGTCTTTCGGGTTCCCAACAAATCCTCTAAAACTATCAGCCCTCCTGGTAAACCAGAAGGAAACACAGTACATAGAGTGGACGATGCAGTCTCACCCGAGATAGCTTTAAATGGGTGGCTGTAAGACTCAGGTGTTTACAGCCTAGGATTGAGTATGAGATAGGGGTTTATTAATCAGAGCCATATACTACAAATGGTGATTAAAATCTACTATTACTCACGGGTGTGCATCTATCTTTCACATTTTATTTCCCGAACAACACAATCGTATTCCATAACAACGTATTAACTCATTCATTAAGCATAACAATTAACTACTGAAAGCAAAAAAATGTATACATGCATTCATCACATTACACATATATTACCGTGGTTCACCCCCTCCTAGGCTACGTCCACAAATATTTGTCTCTTGGCTCTTTTATTATGGTAGTTCTGCATCTCCAACATCGTGCGCTTACAATTCCCTCATATGGTTAAGATCTGTATGAGGTGAACTAGATCGCACCAGGCTTCACAACTTGCGATCTAATCCTCAGATCTTCCTTCCCTTCTATGTTCTTAGCTCAAAAGCTTAAAAAAATGGTTCATATCAGTATTACATAACGCATCAACTCATACATAACTATGATAGGATATTACAAAATCCGAACTAATACAACAAGCGATCCAACCTCTCTCTGATACCTACGTATCTATATTTATATATATCAGGCTCTTCAGCCATTTACAATATATTACCAAAATGCTAACCCTACCGACATTAGGTCTTCCTCCCATGCACACATGTTGTTATTCCTCCAACTGTCGCTTTCCTTGTGCACACTTTCTTGCATGCACACGTGCTGTGTTACCTTCCAACTGTTACTTCCGTTTCTGCACGCTTTCTTTCCCACGATCATCCTTCTTTCCACTTCGTCCTGATGCCAACACTAGGTTAAAATAACAACGTCCTGGAGGAGGAGGGCTCCATCATCCCTCTAAAGGGTTATAACATCCTTGTCAAGTGTAACGAAATCCATTAAAACCATAACGTCCTCATGGTTGCAACATCCAAGTTGTGGGATTCTTGCCCTATGAGTGACACATTTCACCATATCTGCAATGCCCAAGCCAATCATTGCAAAATCCAAGGTCGATGAGGTGTTGAAAAGTGTCCAAAGGAAGGAAAAGTCATTAAGGAGCCCAACGCTCATCATCGGGGGCATAATGTCCTCCATACAATGTGCAACATCTAGTATAAGTTCCAAAATGTCCTTCATAGGACCATCTCCAGGGGTGCATCATCATCAAGAAAGGTTCAAAGAAGTCAAGTTAAAACAACCAAAATGGATACACGAGTCATTATAATCATACAAAGTAGATCACAACTTAATAAAAAATCCACACAAGCAATTCACACTAGGTATCTTCTTCAAACTTCAGACTAGCTTAAGACTTTATGCAATTTGCTTAGTTTAGATATGGGAGGACAATCACAAGAATTTATTAGGTGTGATAGTACCCAAATAGAGAAGTAGTTCCCGAGAAACCGATCAAATTGTAAGTATAAGTGAATTATGTGACATGGGGTTTACTTCATGGTCACGGTGAAATTTACATGCACGACCATGTTGTAAGGGATAGTCAACTCTATTGACTAGACCCGATAGTTGACTAATAGTTAGTCCATCAACTGTCAAATTTGAAAGTATAAGTCGGTCGAGAGTTCTATTAACTAACTGACCTAGGCAGTTAAGTAGTTACAACTACCTGGTAACAAAATATGTAGGTATAAATAGACAAGTGTGTATCAGAGAAGAGAGGTTGTGTTGTATTGAATCATCTATCTAATAAAGGTTGTTCTTTGGGCTTCAACTACTTTGTGTATGTATTTGTATATATGTAGGTATATGTAAATATACGCTTGCTTATGTATTGAACTACTAGTAACACTCCCCTACTTTTCCCTAGATTACTACATTGGTTCCGTTGTCGGTAGTTCTAAACCTAGGCATGCAGATATTCAGATAGATGATAATTCTACAAGACACACGCGAATGATAGGAGTGAAAAATCGAAAATTACATTAATAATTACACAAGAAGAAACAACCTAATGCTATCAGAAGCACGTTCATGATTTTCTCGGAGATCCATGAAATATTTCTAGAAGCTATCCCGAAAGCCTTGTTCAAGTACATCAACAAATCTGGTAATGCGTAAATTGATGCCCGACAAAAAATTAAACCTCAATATTACAAACGGGGGTCAAATGAATATGCATGAGTGGGTTGAAAGAGTCACTGAATATTACATAATAGAACAATATATTAAGGATCGAACATCCCTTAATACAATACAAGACAAATTCTACACTGAGTTACATGACAAATTCCTGTACACACTTCCCAGACTGCTTCATAAATTTTTTCTCGACAAAGGTGTAGGCGACATTGTTGAATTCTAACCTCAACTTGGTACACCACCACAAAATAGTCATTCGGAAGAGAGAGATGAAAAGTGGGCTGAATTTCTAGAAGCAAAGAGTAAAGATACAAAAAAGCATGGGACTACTTCTTGAGAAAATAAACATGACCATGTTCACCAACTCCGATTAAGTCAGGGAGACATTCGTGGGTTTACTAATCCATGATATGCCATAAGAAAAGAGCATACTAGCATTCGATCGATTGAAGCATAAATATCTTCAAGAGGGAAACAAATTTATAAGAAAAATGTCAGACATCCAAAAATTGGAGCGAGACAAGAGGAAAAATAAAAGAGAGGAAATTCGTAACTTGTGGATCAGTCATAAATTGAATAGAAAAATGGTCTGAGGAGATCAAATTGATAGAGTGCGTGAGCAGTCTGAGTCTAAAAGAAATCGACCAAAGCTGGCATTAACAACAACCGTGACAATCCTCGATAGAAGTAACAAAGCACAATTGATAGAGGCTAGCATGGGCGCCGATCGACTAGAAAACCAACTCGAAAGAATGTATTATGAAGAGTCAGGATCAACTATACATTCTCCTCCTTCTCAAGCAACCAACCCTCAAATTAGAGAATTCCTTCAATAGAGAATTTAGATAGACAAACAATCTACAAGATTATGGTATAGAACCGATGAGAATGGAAATTTACGTGACACACTGATTGTCGAGCCTGAAAGAAATGAAGTCGTTACAATTCTCATTCACATCAAGGATATCATGGACCCAACCCCCCTGCAAAAACTTATATCAAGAGAACAAAATTTAATAGATTATAGTTGTGAACCAACACATCCAATAGAATTCCATCTCGTTGAATATAAAGACCAAAGTTTTCAGACCGAAGAAGTAACTTGTCGAGAAAGAAAGAAGCAGTTACTCCTCGAATACCATCCATCCAAAGACAGACCAACAAAAAAGTCGGTAGAAGAACAACCAAATAAGAATCTGGCATCCCAGTGGAAAAGCGTGATAAGTTGAGGATCACAAAAATCTAGCATTCTTAAAGAAACCATGGGACTCAATAATATTCCCCTTTATGAAGGAGACAAAGACCCAAGAAGACATTGGTTTGTATGAGAAAAATTATGGGATTAAAAAAACATCTCAGATGAAGATAAGTAGATGGCACAATTCAATGTCGCTCTTCCACACCATGCTCTAACATGGTTCATGAATTTCGATGAAAATCAAAGCCGATCAAAATCAGAAATAAAGAGCAACTTTTTTATCATTTTTTAAGGTCCAAGATGTTACACACTTAGCTGCACAAAAAATTAAAGAAATAAAGCAATGACTAGGCGAGTCGGTCCGCAAATATGACAAAAGATTCAAAGATCTACTTAGCCAAATACCATCGACAATTGATCAAAGTCAACTAGTACAATGGTACATAGCCGGATTGCTACAATGAATCAGAACTCCATTACGACTTTATGAGATAACCTCATTTGAAGATGCCTTACAGAAAGCACAATGTGTCGAGTAGGATGATGATGACCCATCGAATTCCTCATTGACAGAAAGGATAGAAGAAAAAATAGAACATCTACAACAGACCATTAAAAATATATCCTTAAGAAGAAGTGAGGCGTGGTGTACCACATGCTGCGAAGATGGTCATACAAAATATACTTGCATTCTTAAATATCAAGTGCCAAGAGCAACATATGTATGAAGAGTGAAAGAGGAAACATACTGTAACATATGTGAAACTTTGACTAACCATAGTGTACAAGATTACCCGCACAACTTGAAAAATACCAAGTGGTGCCATATCTGTGAAATACACAACCACATAACATTTGAGTGATGTCTAAATGCACGAAATATAAATGCAATTGATCATAATAACGACTACAGGATAATAACTGATTATTATGGTCAAGGTCATGGTTGAGGTGGCTAAGATCAAGGTCGAGGTCGACCTTACTATTACAATTGCTGGAAAGATGACCACATTAGCCTCAATTGCCTAATAAATTATCAGGTCGAATTGAATTTTTGTAACATTTGTGGCATTGGTGATCATTCACTGGAAGAATGTCCAATAGTACTTGATAAGATCATGACCAAAAATAACGTCAACCTCCTAAACATAGTCTCCAAAGAAGAAGTGTTAAATTTGAAGAACTTACATGTCGTCACTAGATCGGGTGCAGGATGGGATAATATCCCCTTACATGATCGACATACAGGGAAGTCTAGTTAGTTTCCAAATCCAGTTAAAGAAGAACAAATTATGAGGGAAGTGCTTAAATTCTTCAGAAATTCTAACCAAGACCAACCAAATAGAGGAAGACAAAACAAAGACACTGTACAAGAATTCTTACAACTCTTAAAATAAAAGCATTCATTCGGTCGATTGCTAGATATTCTTAATATACTAAGAGAGTATAAAGAAGGACACATACCATCTAAGGATGTCATACAACTCTCCTATAAGAATAAATATTATGACCCACAGACCGAATTGGGAATTCATGGGGTGTTGATTAGCCAGAAGGTCATCAACTTTGGATCACAAGTAAATATCCTACCTTGGGATACATGGATACAACTGGGTCAGCCTTCATTAACATCAACACTAATTTACCCAAAGTCAGCAGGTCAAGGATTAATAGAACCTATTGATATACTCAGAAATGTTGAAACTTATATTATGGGTATACCGATATCAGTTGACTTCGAATTAATTGACTTAGTCGAGGGAATGACAACATATGCAACACTTGTCGGTCGGCCATGGGGACAACAAATGAAAGAAAATATCTCCCTTGAAAAAGACAAAATCAAGTTAAAATGGATTGGAAGAAAAACAATAATTCATCTAGATCCTAATGAAGGGAAACCTTGGAGTGAGTCATTGGATGAACATCATGAAGTGTGATGTCTATACCAAATAATCAATGAACAAAGAGATTACATCAAACCAAACGCACAAGGAGAAATCTCAACAGAATCTCCCCTATCGGTCGGACACAACTCCGACTCAACTCTATACAACTAGTAGATTGAAAATTAGGAGGCACACTCAAAATATTGTTGGACCATTGAAGCCATCCCAATTAAATGTTCTAGAACATGTTATTCAACCAAGAAATATCTATAGTTTATGAAAAGAGACTTCAACAAACTCCTACACTTATTCTGACCGACAACACTGTGAAAAAGACACTACGTTACAACAAACAAAACATACTATCGACGCATGTCGAGGAAGTTTCTAAATATGTCGCAGAACAAGGAAAAACACAAATATTGGTATAAACGTTTATAATCCAAGCTGCAAGGTGGTGGGAAACAAATTCCCCAAGACTGCAAACATGGAAAACTGTATCAACTTACTTTCTAGAACACTTTGGAGAAACGAAACTATCTGAAGCAGCCGACATCCCTATTTTCACGGTTGTGTATGACCCAATCGAGCATATCCACCATTGTGAGAATGAATGGCATATAATAGGATATATAAATGAAAGGGTATGGACACACATGTTCCCAAACACACTAGATGAAATACCAAATAAATGGTAGAAAATTGAAGCATGTGGCCATACACTCAACTGGTCCGACATTAAATAATTTTTTATCAAAGACCTTGAATTTATTCTGGGGGAGGAACATCTAAAAGAAACAACACAACAATTTAAGAGCTTCCTAGAAAAACCAACACCAACTATACAAAAAGAAAAATGGAATAAAATGGTCAACGAAGGATCGACATCGTCTTTCCACCTTGTTTCGACAACAAGAAGAATCAATATGGAAAACACAACCTGTCTTGGCCAGAGTTTTCGATGGAAACGAAACCACCTAGCAATGCAAAACCATGTAAAATCAGTATTAAAAATATCTAAGGAAGAAACGGAGGGAAGTGAATAGATCGACTTCACGGAGAGCTTCACCAAAATTGGAGGGGATCATCATATCAAAAAAAAAAACCACGAGAGTGGATGAATGCTGAATTAAAGACAAAAGAGTTCAATATATCAAATGATGATCGACCAAAAATGGCATGAGTAGGTGACTATTGGAAGGAGAAGGAGACAACCGACATACTAGACTTACTCAAACAATATCAAGATGTGTTTTCACGAGACTACAAAGATCTAAAAGGAATTGTAGAAGAAATGGGAGAGATGAAAATTGAACTCATTCCAAGAGAAAAACCAATAAAAAATCGGCCTTACAAATTAGCTCACAAATACAATCCCATCGTTCAAAAGGAAATCAAAGGAATGTTATCAGCAATAATCATATATCCAATCGACAAATTTGAATGGGAAAGTCCTATGGTGGTTCAACCGAAGAAGCACGACCCCAAGAAGTTAAGAATTTGTATTGACTTCAAAGGTCTCAACAAACTAACTTTAATGGATCCATTTCCCACTCCATTCACTGACGAAATAATCAATGAAGTTGCAGATCATGAATGCTACTCATTCAAAGACGTATTTTCAGGATACAATCAAGTCCCTATAGCTAAAGAAGATCAACCGAAGACAAAATTTGTATATGAATTTGGCTCCTTCTCTTGTAGGGTAGTGCCATTTGGGATAAATAATTCCCCAACAATATTTTCAAGAGTAGTAGTAAAATCATTTTAGGAATACACCTACAAGACAATGGTTGTCTACTTCGATGACTGGATTATATATAGCCTATTCAAAAACCATATACAATGGCTCAGACTAATGATGGAGCAATGCAGACAAATCTAATTTTCTCTTAATATTAAGAAGTGCATATTTGCCACACCAATTGGCATTCTCTTAGGCCACGTGGTATGTAAGGATGGTGTAAAAGTCGACATGGAAAAAATTAAAATCATCCTCGACTTGAAGCCATCTGTAAATCAGAAACAAATTAAAATATTCCTTGGACAAAGTGGGTATTACCAAAAATTTATATGCCACTATTAAAATATCACTTTCCTAATGGATGAATTGCTTCAAAAAGAAATTGATTTTAGATGGAGTCAAGACTATTAGGATTCATTCGAAATTTTAAAGACGAAGCTGGTCAAAGCCCCAAAACTAAAATTCCCCGATTGGTCGAGAAATTTTCATGTCCATGTTGATGCTTCAAATGTCACTATCATATTGGTTCTAGTACAACCATACAACGACACACTTGACCACCTGAACACATATCCCAGCCGAAAGTTGAATAAAGCAAAAAGGAATTACTCGACCACAGAAAGGGAATCCTTGTCGATGATATTCACTTTGCAGAAATTATGACACTACTTACTGACGAACCCATTCATATTCCTTACAGATCATTAGGCATTAAAATCTTTAGTCAATAAACTTGCTCATCAAGGAAAAATGTGTCGTTGGTTATTACTATTCCAAGAATTTGAGTTTGACATAATTGTCTGATCTAGGAAAAGAATGTCATGCCTGATCATCTGTCCCGACTCGAGACAAAGGAGGACCCGACTGGCATAGAGAACGACCTTCCAGACACACATCTGATCCATGTAGAAGCAACACCAAAATATCTGGAAGAAATAACATATTTTTTTGGAGGAAGCAAAATAACCCAAATATATTTCAACAAATAAAAAGAAAGTGTTATCTCTAAAAGAAAAACCATTCATAATCATCAACAGATATCTATATAAAATGGGACATGATGACGTCTTAAGGAGATGTACTCTAGAACATGAAAGAGAATATATTATCAACAAGGCACATGCAGGACCTGTCAGGGGCGACTTTCAGGCTAACACGACAACGCAAAAGATACTTCAGACGGGTTTGTGGTGGCCAACTTTACATAAAGATTGTCAGGAATAGGTCAAGAAATGTGATAGTTGTCAAAGAATGGGTCAATCATTGTGGAAGAATGAAATTCCATTACAATCAATCAATCCTTATCAACAATTTGAGATTTGTCCCATCAAAGTTTTCGGTCCATTTCCTCAGAGAGAAAAGAGAACATGTGCACAATACATTATCACTACAGTTGACTATGTGACTAAGTGGGAGGAAGAAGAACCAATCGAAACATGCACTAAAGAGGTCACATCAAAATTTATTTAGATAAAATTATCACAATATTTGGATGTCCACTAACTCTAATCAATGACCAAGGGACACATTTTGTATACAAGATGATCTAAGTCCTACTAAAGAAATTTCTCATTGATCACAGAATAACAACAACATATCATCCCCAAGCAAATTGTGAAGTTGAAGCATTCAATAAGACACTACATAAAGGACTCACTAAAATATGCATCATCGAAAGGAAAAACTGGGACGATAAAGTTCCTGCAATCTTATGGGCATACGGATCTTCTTATAAGCGATCGAATAGACAGACTCCCTTTAAACTTGTATATGGACGAAAAGATGTGATGCCACTTCACTTATGGGACAACTCAGACAGAGTAGCAGTTGTTTCTAAATTCGACCAAGATAGAAGAAGACATGATCGTCTTTAGCAATTGAATAATATGGAATAAGGAATATTGATATAAATGCACCACCAAGAAGTTCAAAAACAACAACAAAAAGCATGGCATGATTATCATCTAAAAAAGGAGATAAAAAACAAAGACCTAGTTCTAATATACGACAAACGATTCAAAGGAAAACCCAGGAATTTAGAGACAACATGGCTTGGTCCTTATGTTATAGAATATATTCGACCAAAATACACAATTCAACTTTGATCTTTGTTGGGGCACCCATTTAAAAAAGTAATTAATGCTGCCCATTTAAATAAGTATAATACATAGAGAGGAGGAACCCTGTTGGTAAAATCTGTTAAAAATCATGCCAACAGAGATCGACTGGAAATATAATAGTTCAGTCGAGTTCGAAGTAGATTAATTTATATTAATAAGAGTATCAAGTACTAAATTGTTTTTAAACTAAAAGTGAGTTACAAAGAATTATGGTATAAAATTCAGGTACAAGAAACTATCATAGGAAAATTTAAGTATTAAATGTTGGAGTTACTTCACAAACACCTAGGATTTTTTTTTCCTAAGGGTTTTCCTTGTTTATTAGTCATTATTAGTCATTGTCTAGTCTCTTATATTTTAGGAATAATATTCCTCTAGGGAGAATATTCTCTTCAGTTTTCACTTTAGTTTGACTAGTTGAGTGGAGTCTAGATGTGGCATTGGTTTTGTCACCATGCAACATTGGGATCATCACCAGCTAATGCGCATTAGCCTTGGTATCATCACCAAACTGACACATTACCCATGATTTCCTGATATCCTCCTCACTTTACTCTATTTCAATCAGTTAACTGAAGACTGGTAGACTAGTTAACTCAACTAGGTGGCGGTTCACTCCCGTAACTGCCCGAGAGACTAGACTAGGTGGAAATTCAATCCCGTAACTATTGGTGTGTGTCCATATCACTCTATACCACCACTATGGTGCATTTTATTCACCTCCAGTGCACATTGGTTGAGTTATACAAAGTATATCATGTGTAAATTATTCATTATTCATAACGGTTAATGAGAATTCTTCCATTTTTTCTCTCTTGATTCTTCTTTCTCAATTTCTCTCTGCAAATGTGTGTGGTATTTTCTAGCTAGATATATTCTATGCAGGTTCAAAAAATTTACATGGTATCAAATCCAACCGACTTTTAAGAAAAGATACACCAAATTATTTTTTTTAGGTACCAAAGATTGAAGATAGCGGAAAGATGGAATTGCCAAAAGAATTCATTCTTACACCTTACAATTACTTTGCATGGAAGGAGAGAATAATCATACATCTCTGAACTAGAGGATTGTATAGGTTAACCTTGAATACAGACACAGAATCAACATCATCCATAGAAAAATCCAAGTATCTAAATCGAATGGATGAAGCATTCAAAACAATTTGCAGTCTCATCTCTCCCGATCTCCTTTTTGACATATCTTCATGTAAAACCCACAATGAATCCTAGACCACCTTGGAAGGGCTCTTTGGAAAATAGGATGAGATAAGGGGACACATGCTCGAGGTGTAATTTCTCACATTGGATCCAAAAATCTTCGACAATCTCCAACATTTCTTTACAAAATTCAAGAATTTACTATCACAACTCAAAGATTGCGGGGTTGATAAATATAAGGAGGAGAAACAAATGGTTCTCACCATTCTCTCCAAACTTGGTACCAAATTATTTGTGTTCATATCCACATTCCATTCTTTCAAATTTTCCTCTGGAGCCACCTGGAAGATGCCTTCTCGTGAGGAATTTATCAAATCCCTGACACAAGAGCAAACCAAGATCATCAACATGGGAAAAATCAAAACCCCAAAGGTGCATGCTCTTACTGTGAAATATGGAAGCCATCAATATCATAAATCTAAAGATAAATACAAAAGGAAATCTCATGCAAATATGAAGAAGGAAGGGTACTCAAAACCCTTCACCGATGCCTCCAGATCTAAAGGTGGAAAGGTAAGAAAAGGGGAGAAATGCACATACTTCCATAAATGATTCCATCCAGAATCTGCATGCATGCAGAAACAAATAGATCTAATGACTCAAATAATTCAGCAAAACAACCTTGGACATCGCATCCCCGAGGGTTCCAAGAAGAAGAAGCCAGAAGATTAGAATCCCAAGAAAGGCAATTCTAGCCATGCCTTGATTGCCATCAACTCCTCTCCCGATGCTTGGATCGTAGATTCAGGGGAATCACATCACATGGCTGCCACAAAAGCAGTCTATTCTTCATTAGATTCATGCAAAGGTCCTCTTATTCTGATGGGGGACAACTCTCCAGTCGATGTCACCGACAAAGGAAGGATTGAACTCACCAACGAAAGCTTCGAGAATGTGTTGCACGTTCCCAAAAATTTCATAAATATTCTCTCGTATCAAATGACGAATTCTGGAACCGGAAAGAAAGTCATATTCACACCAAATGTAGTGGAAATATATGACTTGCAAACCAACTCTAGGGTTGCAACTGGTGAGGTAAATGATCAATCTAGATTGTATATATTTTCTGAATTTATTGAACCAAATTCTACTTTAGTACTTACCCATGTTGATGAAAGTAGTAGGATATGACACGAAAGGTTCATGCATTTGAATTTCATATATATGCAACAACTTAGCAAGCAAATATTGGTTGATTGTAACACCCTGTTTCCCCCAGTTTGTAAAAATAACTGGATTGGCCAGAACTGTGGCAACCTCATGAATGTGAATATGTGATGTGAATGGACCTTGTGGAAAAGGTCAATGAATGTGAATAACATTATGAATCTATATTGCAGGACTGCTGAGAGGGGATGCGCTAAAAAAGAGACCACGATGGCGGTGGAAGGCACTTGGAAAGGTGGCGTTAACTTCCACCGAGAATTAATACCGTATTTGGACTTCACTGGCCCAGAGAACCAAAAGCGGCTCGCTAGCCCCGAATTAAATGTCTCACAGCCTGGCAGGTTGATGGCTCCTCAGGAATTAATGAGGGATGGGGAGGTGAACTGCCCATCCGTAGAGCCATCATGACTGACCAGTGTGAGGGAAATCGCACCACACACAACCTCGCAAGAGGATAAGGCATGGGGTAGAAGCGATTGGGAGCAGACGCGAGGGGAGGAAGAGAACTCTGGCAATATGCAGAGTGAGTGATACAGAGAGGAAGGAGAGTAACCTTCGCTCCTGGTCACTGGCAGACGGAGACGCAGTCTCACAACATCGTGGTCTCAGCTCGGGGGTGGCTATGTAATGTCCCCCACCTCTTAGAGAGGTGATGAGGAGACTCAGTGGCCTGGGCACCCCCACTAGGTCATAGTCTCACACTGAGGGGCAAGGTCAACTAGACTAAAGTTATATTTGTAAGTTGACTTGAGAAAGAAAAAGGATAAAGGGAGTAAAAGATAACTCAACAGAAGAATAGAAATTAACCATGGGAGTAAGCTAACTCAACAGAGAATCAGAAGGAAAAAGTATGAGTAAGAGGCTGGGGCGCACCTATCATTCATCCTGATTTTTGGTATATTTCTTGTTACTGCTCTTGAGCATTCAGTTTGGGGGTTTGCTGTACAAACCCTTGTGAGCAACTCAGTGGTGAAATATCCACTCACCTTGTTCCACAGCTTGGTCTCGGGGATGAAATATTCCTCCACACCATTCTATTCTTAGCATATCTCGTTCTAGAGCCCCAACAAACAACAAGACCGTATTATTGGGGAATTTCCAGCAAGGGTTCACCATACCATTAAGGAAGGTTCGATTTAGCTATTCAGGAGGGCGCAACTCTCTTAGAATATTTCACACTTGGAGAGGTTTGTCTTGTACGTTGGGCTTGAAACTTCAGGAGGAGGATCCCACTGCCTTGATCTATTACTTGACCGAGTTTGGGCTTGTTTGGAGCATTCTTCCATCAGGGCCGAATTATTGAGGGCTTTTGTCTCCACTTGGAGCGTGTCACTCTCTGGTTGAAGGGTTCGACATTCAGATCTGCTTGATACTGGTATTCATTACTTATTCAGCCTTTAGAGGCTTCTTTGTATGGATGGGAGCATTTTGTAGCAACTCATATCTATTGTTTGTACGACCGTCTGAGGTTTATGACAGATCGACCATCTATTGTATTGATCCTACATTGCTTATAATAAAAGGGTAAAATCTTTGCTTGTGCTTCTATATCTTGAATGTATGATGATCTTCATGTATTGAATGAATCTTGTATGCACTTAATAGCTCAATAAACACCGTCACGTTCACAAACCAGTGGTAGTTAGTGGTTCCACGCCAGAATTTGGCTTGGGGTCATTACAGTGGTATCAGAGCTTCGATCCTCCAAACCTGTGGAGGGATCGGTGCATGCAGAGGTACAGTAGTATTTTTATGGGTCGAAAGAAGAAATCGAGCAGTGAAACAAAGGCCAAAATGGAAGGGTCAGGGGATGACCATGAGCCTTTAGGCTTGGCTCTCATAGCAGCCGAGTTTGATATGTTCCAGCAATCCGTCAACTGCACGGAAATCACATTGGTCCAACACTTGGGCGAGTACCATGAAACCAACAGAAGGGGACATGCCGAACTCTCTGAAACTTTGAAGAGGGTTGACGAGAACCTGCAGATAATGAATAAGAATCAATCCAAGCTAAATGAACTTCTGATGCAAGTGAAACATCAAGGGAAGAACCCTGATATGTACGGGAATAAGGAGGCTGGTGGATCAAGGGAAATCCACGAGGAGACCAGATACAATCCGGAGAAAGTAGTTAGATCCGAAGGAAGTATGGACGGAGACACGGGCCAGGGAAAGATGGGTAGCAGGGTCAATCAGAGACGATACATACCTACGTTCACAGATGATCATCTTGGTCGACATTCAGGTAGCAGAGTTAACCCTAGACCCTACATGCCCACATTCACAGATGAGCAAGGGCAACAGGAATAGGTAGAAGAATTTGTGGAGCAAATGGGAAGGAGTAACAAAGAATACTACAGTTTGGATATGAAGATCCAAAGACATATGTCCCTAGATCAATATTGCCAACTCAGGTTCAGAAATCAACCTAGGACAAACCACAGGGGTAGTTTTGAGTTCGAACGTAGAGTAGGGAAGATAGAAATTCCATACTTTGACAGTACGACCAAGATGACAGCACAGTCTTGGGTACAAAAGCTGGATACTTACTTACAGCTCAACCCCATGAGGGAGATGGAGGCCATCAAGTTTTCCACTATGTACTTGGATGGCAAGGCTCATGACTGGTGGTATCACAGACTCACCACACTCGGCCACTATCAGATTGTGTCCTATACAGAATTCACTCAGAGGCTTATTGATAGATTTGATCAAGGAGATCCTGAGTTACATTTCCGGGAGCTCACCCAACTCAAACAAACAGGTACGGCTGAATCATACATTGATGAATTTTAGAGGTTGGCAGTGATGGTGCAAGATATGTCCCCGACCAGGCTCATGATGCTTTTCACAGAAGGGTTGATGGAACCTCTGAAGGG
>SNQJ01S0015207.1:10082-25429 GCA_010110895.2 Picea sitchensis
AGAAGATTCCCTTCTAGAAGCATCGAGAATTCATCTTTTTCCTTGCTTTAGAAATAGTTCGCAACCTAGCAGTTCAACACAGTGTGAACTTCTCGCACCCTAGCTTAAAGCAACCTACGAGAATCATGCATTCTCGCAGGCAAATATACTAGCAGCCTGTGAACAGTCTTCAAAAATGAGTTTTCTGGAAGAGATGAAAATAACTTTTACTCAGGAGAAAGTTCTTATGAAGATCCTGAGTACACCATCATCAATACATCATCATGATGACAAAAATCATGGGTAACAAGTCCCGTCGGATGTCTATGTCAAGCCTTTACCAGCTGACATTATACACATTTGGCCACATAGTTGACTATGTCTTCGTTCATTCCTTTCCAGAAGAATAGGGGTTTGAGATCCACCTTCATCTTCATGACTCTCGAGTGAGCCATGTATACTGCTCTATGAGCCTCATTTAGGATCAAGCTCCTCATCTCGTCATTTAGTGGTACGTAAATACAATTTTTAAACATCAATAATCCATCGTCGTCAAACGTAAATCCTTGAAATCTTGGTACCATCATTGTCTTTTGTCCGATAAACTCCTCGACCTCTTTGTACCAGTCATCTTCGCGTTGAAATGTTATAATATTTTCACAAAGATTTGTCTAAAGAGGAAATAATGAAAAGATATGTGGTCTCCGACTCAATGCATCTGCCACTCATTTCACTATTCCTTTTATTTAAGAAATCTCGAGATTGTACTCGCTAAGCAGTTTCGACCAATGTCATTGTGACGCGTTCAGGTCGCTTTGCATAAAAATGTGTTGTTTTCCAGAGTGGTCTGTCTTGAGTTCAAATTTCATCCAACAAGTTAGTGTCTCCAAACCTTCAAGTCATAAACAATGGCTAAAAACTCCAAATCATGCGTTGCATAGTTCTCCTCATGCCTTCTCAGTTTTCTCAAGATGTAAGTGATCACTCGATCGTCTTGCATCAAGACTTCGCCTAAGAATTCCTTGGATGCGTCAATGCATACCAAGAAGTTTGCATCGATGTTAGGGACCTTTAGTATCGGTTTCATTGTCAACAACTCCTTGAGCCTCCGAAATGATTCAGCGCATTCCTCGGTCCAAACAAACTTATTATTCTTCTTTTGCAATTCCGTGATCGGATTTTCTATCTTCAAAAATATCTCTACGAACCGTCGGTAGTATCTTCCCAAACCCATGAAGCTGTGCACTTCTGGGACATTTGTCGGCACAAGCCATTCCATAATGGCCTCAACATTTGTTGGATCCACGACGATGCCTTTGTTGGAGATGACATTCCCTAAGTAGTGAATCCTCTATAGATAAAACGAGCATTTGGACAACTTCCCATACAATTTGTGCTCTCCCAAACACTGTAGTACCAAGCGCAAGTGCTTATCATGATCCTCCATCGTCCGAGAGTAAGTCAAAATATCGTCAATGAATACTTGGAAAAACTTGTCCAAGTACTTGCCGAACACCCCATTCATCAAACTCATAAATGCCCCTGGGTGTTTGTCAGTCCAAAAGGTAAAACAGTAAACTCGTAATGTCCAAACATCGCCCTAAAGGTGGTCTTAGGGACATCATCCTACTTGATCCATAATTGGTGATACCCTGATCCTAAATCGATCTTTGAGAACACCGTTGTACCCTTCATCTAATCGAATAGATCATCAATCCTCGGCAGTGGATACTAATTCTTGATCATTTCCTTGTTCAATTGATGATAGTCAATGTAGAGTCTCCACGACCAATCCTTCTTTTGTATGAAAATAATAGGCGCACCCCATGCTAACACACTCGAACGTAGAAGTCCCAGGTCCAACAACTCCTTCAATTTCATTATCAACTCTTGTAACTTCGGGGTCGAAATGTGATAAGGTGTTCTTTCTATCGATTCAATCAACAGTTTCAGGTCTATGGTAAAATCCAATTCCCTCTCCGGCGGTATCCCAGATAACTCCTCTGGAAATATGTCTGGAAACTCTCTTACCACGGGAAGGTGTTCTAGACCTTCCGCTACTCCCTTCTCGTTTAATGCAAGGATCGCATAAATATTACATCCCTTGTGCAGGCTCTTCCATAGCTGCAAGGAAGAGATGAACCTCAGGGAGAGTCCCTGGTTCCAACCTACACTCACGTGCCTCTGTCCCTCGTCATCAACCAAGATTAATAGCTTCATATTACAGTTGAGTATCACCTCATGTGATTCAAACGACTCCATACCGATCATGATGTCATAAGATCCTAAGATCATGACATACAGGTTGGCCCTAGTGAAAAAATATCCCAGGTTAAGGATATAGTTTGTAACCTTCCCTCAAGCACCGTATAGACGCCCTGTCGTAATTAGGTACCGTACGACCGCCCTATCATAATCCATTGAACTCGTTGAGATGATGCTTAGTGAATTCCTCTGAAAGGTACCTCTCTCGGAATCGTTCCTCGAACAATTCCCATGACATGTATTCGACGACCATGTTCAATCATGGAAAGAGCATCTTCCACCATAGAAGAGCGCTCCCCGTGAGTTGAAATACCGCTATGTGAACCTTTATGTTGGAGGTATAGTCATGAAATGAAAAGAGCATCGCCATATTCTCCAACCATGCCTCGGTGGCTGCACCATCCGAGGCACTAAAGAACTCAAGAAATTTAACCCTCTCGAGTTTGCAATGAATGCTACTAGTACCCACAAGAGCGCGCGATGGACCCTTAGGGGGTGTCGATGCCCTGGCCTCATCTCTGTCCAAACGACATTAAGTGCCTCAGACATCTACTGAAAATACCTCATTAGCCCAACACCCACCGCTATCTTCTCCTGCCTGACAACCTATTCGTTTCCCTGGGGGTTAGACCCCTTGGGCATGGCTACTACTGGAGGCGTTGCTCCTCCTCCCTTAGCACCCTGCCATCTTCCTTCATGGAGTCCTCTAACCATGATTACCTGCATGAATACAAGACAACTTAATTAGCAACATTATAATCAAATATCATATCAACTAAAGGCGTAGTGATCCCAAGTCCCAGGTTGAACGTCGCTCTGATACCATATGTAACAACCCCATCGTTAGGACTACAAGCGAAGAAGAAAGTTCACATTTTTATTTTTATTTTTTTTTGGCAGGAAGGCTAAGACGACAACAATTGAACAAATGACTGCAAGCACACATTCCAAACAAATAACACTATGACTCCCCACACTGGAACAAGAGCAGCTGGGTGAAACATGCATAGAACAACAAGGAAGAACGACTACCTTCCTGATGCAAAGAAACCATGCCTACAAGATAAGGGACAACATCTCCCTCCTGACATTATGACCTCGATGAACAAAGACTAGAACCTCAAAGCCCCTGAACCAAATGCATGAAGGCATTCCACCTATGAGATAAAAGAAAACTTACAACTCTCGACAACACTCACACGGAAGGCACTGACTCCGACCAAGTTCTCGTTCGTCGCTATCCAATAGGGCACGCCATGATCCCCTCATCAAGAATATTGTCATCTCCAGGTGATAGACATGTCAATAACCTTGGCACAACAAATCCTATCTGGACCGAGGGCTCTAGATAAATATGACGTGCTAGGATCTGAATACCGATAAGAAGACCACGCCTATACCCCAAAAACAGGTCGACGAGACAAAAGAGGATGACAACAAGGGAAGACGCAAGCCAATACATGACTTTCTCAACAACCCAACCCTTTTATCAAGTCTAAATTGGTCAATACTTACAATCTAATTTAGCGTTAAATATAGATCTAATTTAACCATTCTAAATTACAAATAGTCAGTGATTTACAAACCTAACTTAACATGATATACAAATCTAATGTAGCGAGTCTAATTTACCAAATTAGAAAATAACTATATATCGAAATAACTTAATCACATATCTAATTTAGCAAGTCTAAATGACTACTAGTCAATAATTTGCAAAGCTAAATAAATCTTAAGTACAACTCTAGTTCGCAAGTCTAAATTACAAATTAGACAACAATTACAAATCAATCTACCATTAATACAATCTAATCTTAGTAATACCAATATATATTAAAAAAACATTCTTGATATCATGCATAATTATTATGATTCTAATGTTATTAATGAATTATCTTCCGAAAAGCTATCTAACCATAATAACAGTATTAAGGTTGTAACGGCTGCCACTGACTAAACTTGTGGTCTGAGAATGGTATCTTCTAGACAATAAAAGGTGGTTGTCATTATTAATGTTTCACTGTCAAAAGATGTTAACACGCAGGTGAGAGTTAATTACTATTAAACTCAAGAAATACATAATCATTATTAATGTTTCACTGTCAAAAATGTTAAAACGCAGGTGAGACTTAATTACTGTTAAACTCATGAAATACATAATCATTATTAATGTTTCATTGTCAAAAATGTTAAAACGTGGGTGAGAGTTAATTACTATTAAACTCAGGAATTATATAGATGACAACGCATTCAACGCAGGCCATCAATAAATGAAAACGCACTCTTAGAGAGGGTAAAAACGTAGACCCAAGGTAAGTCACTAACGAAGTGCAGTCCAAAGGGAAAATTGTCAGGCACACAGGCAACGAGAGCTGTCTTAAAAAGGCAAAAATCGTCAGAGCAGTATATACATGCAATGAAACAAATTCAAAGTAAAAACGCATAGCAATAAGTTTAGGCAATAAATTAAAACACAATCGCATTCGCCATTAATTATAATCGCATTTCCATTAAATATGCTTGCATTTGTCATTAGAGAAAATCATTGTACATTATGCACAACAGAATGGAATATATATTCGTTGTCATTTAATAAATATATAATCTAAGAGATAATTCATAATAATTAACTTCCACCAAAATGTTGTCATTATAATCGTTGGTTTTATTAAGAAAGCATCCAGAGTTTTAACATCAAAGCGGTGAGGTTTTTCAATGCAAATCGCAGTCAATAAAAGTGAAGAATATGCGTTGTGCAAATCAGGAAGAATCACACTAAAAAATGGGCAACTTCTCAGTGGAAAATGTGTGTGACTTCGTAGTCAAGAGGAAGGTAAATTCACCTTTAGATAAGTTAATTTGCAGAGGGGAAAACGTTGTATCTATCACCGTATAGAATCGTTGGTGATGGTTCACAAATTGTTGAGTTTTAACATAAGGAAGGAACTGATTTTTATCATCAATTCGCAGGTTTCAATCAAACAAAAAGCTGAGTATTACCCACCAAAATGTTGCTAAGTTTTACCTCAAGCTCACTATCCCTAAAAGGTAAGGAGAACGCAGTCACTATCAATACTAAAGTTAAGTTGGGTTCCCACGGCCTCTTGGAAACTAGTCCAAAATCGTCTTGTAAACACCGATCCTCGATTGTATATAATCCTCTTAGGCACGCCATGCAGCCTCAGAATATCACTGATGAAAACTCTAGCTATGTTAGGTTCCTAATACTTCATACTCATCAGAATAAAATGGGCACTCTTTGTCAAAGTGTCGACTACCACAAAAATCGAGTTGTGTCTCCTTACCGTCAGTTGCAATCCAACAATGAAATCCATCAAAATGACCTCCCATTTTGATTCCGCAATAGTGTGTGGTTGTAGTAATCCAGTCGGATGGCTATGTTCAGCCTTTACCTATTGACATTCTAGACATATGGCCACATAGTTGACTATGTTTGCCTTCATTCCTTTCCAGAAGAATAAGAGTTTAAGATGCGCCCTCATCTTCGTGACTCTCGGGTGAGCCATGTATACTACTCTATGAGCCTCATTTAGGATCAATATCCTTAACTCGTCATTTGGTGGTACATAAATCTGATGTTTAAACCTCAATAATCCATCATCTTCAAATGTAAATCCTTGGAATCTTGGTACCATCATTGTGTTTTGTTCGATAAAATCCTCGACCTCTTTGTACCAGTCATCATCACACTGTAATGTTAGAATATTTTCACGAAGATTTGTCTGAAGAGGAAACAACGAAAAGATGTGTGGTCTAAGACTCAATGCATCTGCCACTCGGTGCATTGTTCCTTTTATGTAAGAAATCTCAAAATCGTACTTGCTAAGAAGTTCCGAACAACGTCGTTGTCGCGCATTCAGGTCCCTTTGCGTAAAGATGTGTTGTATCCCACTGTGGTCCGTATTTAGTTCAAATTTTTGTCCAACAAGGTAGTGTCTCCAAACATTCAAGGCATAAACAATGGGTAACAACTCCAAATCATGTGTCGCATAGTTCTCCTCATGCCTTCTCAGTTTCCTCGAGATGTAAGTGATCACTCGATCATCTTGCATCAAGACTTCGCCTAAGTCTTCATTGGATGCATCAATGCATACCAAGAATTTTGCGTCCATGTCAGAGACCTTTAGTATCGGTTTCGTTGTCAACAACTCCTTGAGCCTCTGAAATTCTTCCACACATTTCTCGGTCTAAAAAAACTTATGGTTCTTCTTATGCAATTATGTGATCAGATTTCTATCTTCAAAAATCTCTCGATGAACCCTCGTTAGTATCTTCCTAAACCCATGAAATTGCACCCTTCTGGGACATTTGTTGATGCAAGCCATTCCATAATGGCCTCGACCTTTGCCAGATCCATGATGATACCTTCTCCGTAGATGACATGCCCTAAGTAGTGAATCCTTGATTGATAAAACGAGTATTTGGACAACTTCCCATACAATTTGTTCTCTCACAGAAACTGTAGTACCAAGCACAAGTGCTCGTCATGCTCCTCCGTCATCTAGGAGTAAATCAAAATATCGTCAGTGCATACTTGGACGAAATTTTCCAAGTACTCACCGAACACCCCGTTCATCAAACTCATAAATACTCGTGGGGTGTTTGTCAGTCCAAATGGTAAAATAGTAAACTCATAATTTCCAAACCTCATCCTAAAGGTGGTCTTAGGGACGTCATCCTCCTTGATCCGTAACTAGTGATACCCTGATCCTAAATCAATCTTTTAGAACACCATCACACCCTTCATCTGATCGAACATATCATCAATCCTTGACAACAGATATTGATTCTTGATCGTTGCCTTGTTCAATTGACGGTATTCAATGCAGAGTCTCCACGACCCATCCTTATTTTGTATGAAAATAACAGGTGCACCCTATGGTGACACACTCAAACGTATAAGTCCCAGGTATAATAGCTCCTTCATTTGCATTATCAACTCTTGTAACTCTAGGGTCGACATGCGATAAGGCATTATTGCTATTGATTCAGTCCCCAGTTTCAGTTTTATGGTAAACTCCAATTCCTTCTCTGGCGGCATTCTAGGTAACTCCTCCGGAAAGACATTTGCAAACTCTCTCACCACCGGAAGGTGTTCTAGACATTTTGCTACTCCCTTCTCGTTGAACGCAAGGATCACATAAAGCTTACATCCCTTGTGTAGGATCTTCCGTAGCTGCAAGGAAGAGATGAACCTTAGGGAGACTCCCTCGTTGCGACCTACAATCACGTGCCTCTATCCATTTTCATCAACCAATATTAACCATTTCATCTTACTATTGAGTATCGCCTCATGTGATTCCAACCAGTCCATATCGATCACGACGTCATAAGATCCTAAGATCATGATGTACAGTTTGGCCCTGGTGAAACAATATCCTAGGTTGAGGATACAGTCTGTAACCTTCACTTGGGCACCGTACGACTGCCTTGTCATAATCGGGCACCGTACGACCACCCTGTCATAATCCATTGAACTTCTTGAGTTGACACTTAATGAATTCATCTGAAAGGTACCTCTCTCAGAACCATTCCTCGAACAATTCCCATGACACGTCTTCGACGGTCATGTTCAATTGTGGCAAGAGCATCTTCCACCATATAAGAGTGCTCCCCTTGAGTTGAAAGACCGCTATGCAGACCTTCATGTTGGAGGTATAGTCACAAAAATGCAAAGTACATCGCCATATTCTCCAACCATGCCTCGGCGACTACACCATCTGGGGCACCAAAGAAATCAGGAAATTTAAACTTCTCGAGTTTGCGGTGAATGCTACCAGTATAGAGCAGAGCGCACGATGGACCCTTAGAGGGTGTTGGTGCCCTGGCCTCATATCTTTCCAAATGGTTGATTAGTGCCTCAGACATCCACTGAAAATACCTCATTAGCCCAACCATGTCACCCACTGCTATCTTCTCCTGCTCAAAAACCTGTTTGTTTCCCTAGGGGTTACACCCCTCAGGCGTGGATGCTACTAGAGGCATTGCTCCTCCTCCCCTAGCACCTTGTCGTCTGCCTTCGTAGCGTCCTCTAACCATGATTACCTGCATGAATACAAGACAACTTAATTAGCAACATCATAATCAAATATTATATCAACGAAAGTCGTAGTGATCCTAAGTTGTAGGTTAAACCTCTCTCTGATACCATATGTAACAACCCCATCGTTAGGACTACAAGCGAAGCAGAAGTTCAAATTTTCTATTTTGTTTTTTTTTTGGCAGGAAGGCTAAGACGACAACAGTTGGACTGACGAATGCAAGCACGCAGTCCAGGCAAAAGACACTATGACTCTCGCACTGGCACAAGAGTAGTTGGGTGAACCATGCGTAGAACAACAAGGAGGAATGACTACCCACCCAGTCCAAAGTAACCAAACCTACAAGCTAAGGGACAACATCATCCTCCCGACACAACGACCTTGGCGAACAAAGACTAGAACCTCAAGGTGCCCAAACCAAACACATGAAGGCGTTCCACCTATGCGCCAAAAGCAAACTTACAATGCTCGAAAAACACTCACACGGAAGTCACCAACTCCAGCCAAGTTCTCATTTGACACTATCAAATAGGGCATGCCATGATCCCCTCATCAGGAATCATGCCATCCCCAGGTGATAGATGCATCAATAACCTTGGCAGAACACATCCTATCTGGACCAAGGACTCTAGATAAATCCAACATGCTAGGAGCCGAATACCGATAAGAAGACCATGCCCATACCCCAACAACAGGTCAACGAGATGAAAGAGGATGACAACAAGGGAAGACACAAGCCAATACATGACTTCATCAACAACTCAACCCTTTTATGATGTCTAAATCAGTCAATTCTTACGATCTAATTTAGCGTTAAATACAGATATAATTTAACTAGTGTAAATTACAAATAGTCAATGATTTACAAACCTAACTTAACATGATATGAAAATCTAGTGTAGCGAGTCTAATTTACCAAATTATACAATAACTATATATCAAAATAACTTAATCACATATCTAATTTAGCAAGTCTAAATGACTACTAGTCAATAATTTGCAAAGCTAAATAAACCTCAAGTACAACTCTAATTCGCAAGTCTAAATTACAAATTAGACAACAATTACAAATCAATCTACCATTAATACAATCTAATATTAGCAATACCAATATATATATAAAAGAACATTCTCGATATCATGCATAATTCTTATGATTATAATGCTATTAATGAATTATCTTCTAAAAAGCTATCTATCCATAATAATAATATTAAGGTTGTAACAACTACCATTGACTAAACTTGTGGTTTGAGAATGCTATCTTCTACGCAATAAAAGGTGGTTGTCATTAATAATGTTTCACTGTCAAAAGATGTTAACATGTAGCTGAGAGTTAATTACCATTAAACTCAGGAAATACATAATCATTATTAATGTTTCATTGTCAAAAATATTAAAACGCAGGTGAGAGTTAATTACTATTAAATGCAGGAATTATATAGATGACAACACATTCAATCTAGGCCATCAATAAATGAAAACGCACTCATAGAGAGGGTAACACCGCAGACCCAAGGTAAGTCACTAATGAAGTGCAATCCAAAGGGAAAACTGTCAGGCACACAGGCAACAAGAGTTGTCTTAAAAAGGAAAAAATCGTCAGAGCAGTATATACATGCAATGAAATGCATTCAAAGTAAAAACACAGGGAAATAAGTTCAGGCAATGAAAACGCAGAGAAACAAGTTCAGGCAATAAATGCAAACACATTCCTAAAGAGGGTAACATCGTCAGTTAAGAAGAAAAATTTGCAAACTTGACAATGGAAAAAACGTTGTCGTTATACACAACAAAATGGAAATATATAATCATTGTCATTAAATAAATATGCAGTCGCATTTTCCATTAAACACAATCGCATTCCCCATTAATTATAATCGCATTTCCATTAAATATGCTCGCATTTTCCATTAAATAAAATTGTTGTATATTATACACAACAAAATGGAATATATACTCACTGTCATTTAATAAATATATAATCTAAGAGATAATTCATAATAATTAAATGCCACCAAACTGTGGTCATTCTAATTGCTAGTTTTATTAAGAAAGCGTGTAGAGTTTTAACATCAAGGCGGTGAGATTTTTCAATGCAAATCGTAGTCAATAAAATTGAAGAATACATGTTGTGAAAATCAGGATGAGTCCCACTAAAAAACAGGCAAATTATCAGTGGAAAATACGTGTGACTTTGCAGTCAAGAGGCAGGTAAACACGCCTTCAGATATGTTAATTTGAAGAGGGGAAAACATTGTATCTATCACCTTATAGAATCGCTGGCAATGGTTCACAAATCATTGAGTTTTAACAGAAGGAAGGCATTGCATTTTATCATCAATTCGCAAGTTTCAATCAAACAAAAAGTTGAGTATTACCCACCAAAAAGTTGCTAAGTTTTACCTCAAGCTCATTGTCCCTAAAAGGTAAGGAAAATGCAGTCATGTAGATCCAGACTCTATCATAAAATATAAAATAAAACTCGGTCCAAGGAGGGTATGTTAGCAGTAAAAAATGTGTAAGCCAATGGTAAAGTCACAGGGTAAAATTCACCATTAAAGTAATAAATTGCAAGGGAATATCGCATGCCATAAGTGTAAAATGTAAGGTAAAATTCGCAGAGTAAATGGCAAACCAGATATATAAAACCACACCATAAATTCACCAGGAAAGCATTAAAAACGCAAAGAAATTCTCTAGGAATGCATTAAAAATGCAGGCTTAAGGCGTAGAGTATGATACATGGTTCGCTGAGAGAAAGGAATAACAATCGCAACAAGACGCAAGACAATCACTCAACCTATAATAATCAACAGAGGTAGACGACTGGGAAACACATCCTTTGCTCACCATCCACGCACAAACAAATAGGGCATTAGGATCTATTAACACCGAAGTGATGACCGTCGATATGGCTCCTGGCCGACTACTGAGGTGTGGACTGGTGAGCTGGGGACGAAGGCAGAGAAAAAGCGCAACCTCATCACAAATCAATAAAACCATAGGACAGACACAACATTTAGGGATCGAAACCAAGGGAATCAATCAACAACAAGCTTAAGGCTATGGGGGAGATTCAATTATCAATTAAAATGCTAATTCAATCATTTTCTTTACCCAATTAAAAATACAGAACTAAAAGTGTAAAGTATACTAATAATCTACCATGCATAAATAAAGGAAGTGTATCGTAGCCCAAGTCGCCTACTCTGAGCTGTTGTCCCGTGCACTCCATGCAACTCCCGCTTGTCGATCGATGAGACTTCACCAGTACCTCCTACCAATGCTAGGGGTACTCTTTTTCCCCCTTATCCCCCCGAGATGCAAAAGGACCACACATACTAAACCAGAGAATCAGCTAGCTCCCATCTCGCCTAGCAAGGCCGAGCTACCACTCCTTACCAAGCTGGGTATCCTAGCTCCCACAAGCTAAGTTAGTCAAGTCTAAAATCCTGCAGCGTAACATTACACATAATAGAAGAGATCCATCATCCTTCTCCTCCCTCCTTTATATAGAGTTTTTCAGTCCTTTACTTTCCCAAAATCCCATTTAATTTATTGTTCAAAAATTTAATTCATAAAAATCCTCCACGTACAAGTGTCACCCATCCCCTTCATTGCACCATAAATTATTTTCATTAATAAATTAATTACTCCTATCTCCCTCACCCACCTAAAATCATTCCTAGAATCACTCCTAGGTGTCCCCAAATTCCCTTACACATTGTAATGACTCCCCCCCTTACTAATTTACTAGTTGAGTTTAATTTAGAAATTTCTTAAATGCTAGGTACCTTACTAAGTTAGTCTTTCTGCATTTTCCTTTCTCTTTCCCCTTTCCTTTTATGTTTTGATCTGACTAGCTTGATTTTTCGCCTCCTGAACCCCTATTGTGCTTTTGGCCTAGCTCATTTGGGTGATATTATTCTTCCCCCAATCACCTTTGGTGAGTAACAACAAAGGAGTGGCTCCGCCTCTAAGCTCCACCAAGATATGTTCCCGATCACAGACTTACAGTGTGTTTTCTGTAGGTCAAAGGCCCTCCTTCATCCCTTGATTGTGTTTTTGGAGAAGATGTTTCCTTTGTTGTTATGTTTCTGTTTTTCCTAGCTACATAATTATTTTAAATTACCTCTTTCCCTTTTCATTTAAAACTCAAATTGGCAAGTGTAGAAAATTAACCTTTTCCCCTTTCCCTTTTTAATAAATAAATTTTTTATTAGCATAAGTGATAAAACAATTATTTCCCCATTTTCTCCCTCTTAAATTTTATCCCCCAAAATATTTTTATAAATTAATTGAATTACTTACCCCCTTCTCATCACATGATTAATGATGATTATCATTATTATTTAATTTTTATTTTTATTTTTTATATAAATAGATAAAAAAAGAATTATCACAAGCATCACTTAGACCTAGACTTTATTTTCCTAGGTTAGGCGACATTTTGTTAGGGAAAATGTTTTAAATCTTTCTTATCACGTTATTCATCCTAAGGACATTTAGGTTTATCCATTTATTACTTAACAATGTGACATGCTCTTCGGGATGCACCAGGTGCTCCAAGGGTGCCACTCGCCTCATTCTTTTTCCCTTGTGTGACATGCCCTTCAGGACGCAATACGTGCTCCAAGGGTGCCACTTGCCTCTTGACTGACTTGGTAAACATAAAAAATACCTGGAGTCAATACTCTACCAGGTGATCTTGTGGGAGCCTAAGGGCCTCTAAGGAATAAGGCCATTGCCTTATTCCATGCCCCTTAGAATCATCGTGAGTGACTTTCACATTCTGTCCTCACAGCATCGTGGGTCTTCTCGAACTAGGTAGTAGTTAACTTACAGTTCGAGCCATGGCAAGAGTTCTAGTAGGCTGTGGAAGGGATTCTTTCCACACCTCTCCCTCAATGTCTCTGGTTATCGTGCATGACCCCTCTACTCCACATGTGAGTCTAGTCAGAAATCTATCGTAAACTTGCATCATCAACGAATCATCTCAGAAATATATCCATAATCATATCATCTAATCAGATGCACAAATTTCATATATACAACAATCAAATCCCAATAGTCCACTCCCTGACTCGATCCAGAGTCCAAGGGTTTCATTGATGCCTTTGCATCCTTGAGGTCCAAAATCCTGCACACTCAGGAAAACTGAGTCAATAACACATGTCTGTGTCAATACATCAACATAACATGTCATCTATCCATAACGCCTCATAATCATAATCAAACGCCTAATAGTATTATAATTTGGATCTCTTGCAAGCAAGTGTCCTAAAAGAATAAGTTCACTAGTGCGTGCAAGAGTGAGATGTTACAGTTTATTCACATGCTTATAAACAACTCTATTTTCAAACTTTCCTCCAGAATGATACTTGTCTAACTTCCATATAACACACACTGGCTACGGGTTCACCACTGTGTATTGGAATTTCAATATTTAGAACTCCTACCATTAATGACAAATAGATTATAACATAATTTTTTTCATCCTTGTTTTTTGGTGTTTTTCTTTGGTACTTCCAGTTAAGGGTCACTCTAAGATTAAATCGAATAAATATTTTAGGGTGATACACACCATTTATTTTTTATATGATTCGGTGCAGAGCTACTTATGTCCATGCGATAATTATCATTTTTATATTATCATGCCCATAAATATTCTTAGATTTCTCCTTGGTAAGGAATTGCAATTTAAAGGTGGAATCGCTATGTATAACAGGTAACCTTGTACAGTCTGTAAAGGGTAAAATCGTGATGCAAATAAGGGGAGTGGTTGTAGTCTTAAACCAACCGTAGACACACTAGGACATCGCAAAAGTTAATCCATAACAAAATGGTCGGGTAACGATTGAAGTGGCTGGGTAAAATTTTAAAAGTAAAAATCAATGTTGATTCGCCAAGGAAATTGAGTAGGATGTTGGGTAAATGCACAAAAAAGAGAAATGAAAACTAGTTGAGTTTTATCAAACAAATCACTGAGTTTGATATCCAGTTCATTGGGTTCATCAAAAAAAAAATGTTGAGTTTTGCATACGAAATCAAAGTCAATATAAGGAATTACTTTGTGGCTTAACCAAACACAGGAGACACAGAACCAAACGAAAATGAAGCCAACGCTATTTCCCATCTCCATGGGTCTTATCATTTAAAATTCATTAGGTACAATGATAACGGTTTAAGGGTTGTTTGTAACACTATCAATGGAAAACTGACAATGCTACCATAAAATAAACTGCAGATATACTCAATCAATATGCAGAAAAATAAAAACTGATAATGCTATCATAAAGAAATACATTTTTTCGTCTAGAGTGGTAAGTTCACAGACTAAAGCAAGGCATAGTTGCAGTCCAATATGAAGGTAAATCACTGACTATAAAAGGGTAAATCGTGGTCAAGTATAAAGTAAGTTGTTGTCAATAAAATGGTAAAACACTAAGTTAAAGAAGAACTCAGAGGGTATTATGTGGTTCGTGGAAGGAAAGTATTAACAATCGCAGAAGTACTCATTTCCAAAAGGCGCAAGGAAAACCATCAATCAACCAAGAACAATGAAAGGGGTACATGACTGGGAAAACACATCCTTCGCTCATCATCCACGCACAGAAAATAAGGGCGTTAGGATCTATAGGTCTATTAACACTGAAGTGACGACCGTCGATCCATCTCCTAGCCAACTTCTCAAGCGTGGACTGATGCGCTAGGGATGAGGGAGAAGTAAAAAGTGCAAAATCATCACAAATCAATAAAACTATAGGACAATCACAACATCAAGGATCGAATGCCAAGGGAATCAAGTCAAGCAGTGGGCTTAAGGCTATGGGAATTTAAGTTCTCAATTAAAATGTTAAGTCAACACCTTCTTTACACAATTAAAGTACATAATTGAAAGCATAAAGTCAATAATAATCTACCATGCAGAATAAGAGCATGCGTACCATATCCCAAGTCGTCTTCTCTGAGTCGTTGTCCCATGCGCTCCATGTAGTTCTCGCTTCTCGACCGATGAGACTTCACCAGTACCTCCCA
>SNQJ01S0015207.1:31657-48701 GCA_010110895.2 Picea sitchensis
TTGATGGATGCAAGATGACGATAGCTTTCCGACCAGATTCACATTTGGAGTAAATGGGTCATGCAAGACAACCAAAGATATTGAGGGACAGGTGTGGCAACAACCCTGCCACAACCTACTAGCACTCTCATCGTGGCTCGAACTGTAGGTTAACGATTACCTAGTTAGAGAATACCCACGATGTCGTGAGGGAAGATTGTGATAGTCGCTCATGATGATTCTAAAGGGTGAACAATAAGGCAGGGTCCTTATTCCTTAGAGGCCCTTAGTCTCCCACAAGATCACCTGAAGGAGTACTGACTCGAGGGGTTTCACGTCTACCAAATTCTGTCAAGAGGCGAGTGGAACCCTTGGAGCTCATAGTACTTCTTGAAGGGCGCGTCGCCCCAAAAAAATGGAAAGAGGCAAGTGGCACCCTTGGATCATGTAGTGCGTCCTGAAGGGCACGTCTCAATTTTAACTATGATAAGTTAATAAACCTAATTCCTAGAAGACTATGCCTCCTTAGGACATGGTCGGTCTTAAAATGAATGATGTGATAAGTAAATTTTAATAACAAAATTTTCCCTTAAGAACTGTTGCCAAGCCTAGTGGATTGAAAACCTAGGTTTGCGTAGAACCTTAGAACAAAAAAAAAAACTCATTAGACATATAACAAGAAGGGGGTAAAGAAAATTCAAGCATTAAAAATCAAAATGGAAATTTTAATAAAGGTTTAATTAATAAAAGGAGTATTGGTTGTTTTTGTCTAAACCTACTAATTCTGAACTTAGTTATAAAAAGGGGGAAACTTTAAGAAAAAGGGAAACATAAATAAAAGGAGGAAACCTAAGGAAAATGTGAAACTTAAAGAAAAAGGGGAATATCTAACTTAGTAAGGAATATAGCCTTTGGAACTTTCTATTTATGAACTCAACTAGGAGTAAGTAAGGCGCAAGTCATTTAAGAATTGTAAGGGAATAATGGGACACCGAGGAGTGTTTTTAGGAACGCTTTTAGGTGTGTGAGGGAAATACACAAATTTAATTAAATAATAAAATTGATTTTCTAGTGCAACTAGGGGATCGGACGACATGTGTATGAGGGAGGTTTTTCAAAATTAATTAAATGAAAAAGGAATCTAATGAGGATTTTGGGAAACTAATGACTAAGAAAACTCTAGAAAAATAATGGCGGATGAGGAGTGTGAATCACATCTATCTTTTCTAACGTTACGATGTTGAAATTTCATATTGATTGAACTTTCTCTTGTGGGAGTTGGGATACCCAGCTCGTGTAATGAGTGGTAGATCGACCTTGCAAGGCGATTTGGGTGCTAGAATTATTTGGTATTGTGTTCATGGCCCCTTTGCGGCTCAGGGGGCTCAGCGGGAAGAAGAGTACCCCTAGCATTGGCTAGGAGGTACCAGTGAGGTTTCATCAGTCGACAAGAGGAATATGGACAGAGAGAACGTGTGGGAGGACATCATCACCTCATCGTCGTCGGTAAAGGTATGGATGTTAAAGTTGTTCATGCAATAAAATTTAATTTGCTCTTGTTTATTTTACTGTATTTGGATGATGATTTCATTGCCATGAGATTTCCTCACATATGTAATTCTATGGTAATTGTAATCCCCTTGTCACTTAATTCATCTTGTAAGGAACCTTGCTATCCACAATATCTTTTATTTCTGAGTTACTATCTAATTGCGCATGGCCAGAATGAGCCTCGGACTCAAAACCTTTCCTTCACTTTTGTATCTCTTGCCTATGTTTTCTTTATTGCTTGATTTCATTTTTATTCTTATTATTTTGTCCTCCATGAAGAAGGTCTTGATGTAGATTTTTGTTTTGTATTTTTTTCCCTTATCCTTTAAGTTATTAGTCTAAGCCTGTTCATGGATACTAATCGTAGAATCATTTCTCTTCCCAGTAACGAATTCTATCCTGGGCGTTTATTCCCTCTCTTTACCCAATGAACCATTCCTTTTCTCTACACCTTGTTTTTTTAACCTTGCGTCTTGGATCCTTTGTATCTTTGTGCCAGAACTCTTAATGAATTAACCTTCCCTATCTTACAACTCTAGCCTAGTCTATGATTAGTACCATCTCTTGTCACATCGCATAATTTGAATCTTTTACTGATGTTGGGATTAGATTCATCTCTTCAGAGTTTTCTGGTACATTGGAGAATCACCGTCTCCTCTTTACTTCTTTACAGTTAGAAATAGGCCTTGCAATCTCTACCTTGCCGAGGACTTCTGAGAATATCATACAGTACCACTATGAGCTTGTAGGAACCGTCATAGTCAATGCGACGGACTTAGACAATCGAGTTGCTTAACGCATTTCTTTTCTCAATGATTACTCCTCAATCCTTACATATTTTCTGTATAATGATATTTCTTGTATAACGATTTGTTGTATAGAGATATTATATAAAACAATATGTTGTATAAGGATATTTTATGTATAATGATCATTTATGTACAACGATTTTCTTTATAACGATATGCATAATTTATGTATAACAATTTGTTGAATAATGATATGCATAATTTTCATAAAATGATTTGTTGTATAATGATTTCTCCTCAACCTTTTATATTTTCTTTTTGTTACAGTAAGTTGACAGTTTGGCCAGTGGGATCACTGAACTATTGATTGACGTAGTCATGGAATTTTTAAATTTAATTACATACTTGGGAATTTTTCATTGGCAGTGGTGGTTCTGTTGATTGGTGAAATTCCTTCGCGGATAGGGCACCTAGATTTTATATCCTTGATTATTGCAACACGATTTTATAACTACACATAAATTTATACCTCCCCGTGATTTTAACCATGACACAGAAATGAAAATATTTAGTGATTGAGAATTCTTGTTACCCTAAGATTTGGTCTATTTATGAAGGGAATCTGAATATGACAAGGGATTTAAGTAATTAATGGTTAGAACTGGTGACAATTTCTTGACGGAGAAATGGCAGGAATGAATTGAATAATGCCTATATTTATAGTCGTTTGATAGAAAAGTTGACCTTGGTAAATCTATGCTTGTGAGATTATTTTTCCAGTGATGGGTTCTATTTGCATTTTGTTGTTGTGTATTTAGTTTCCCTGGAAAATTTTATGTAACATATTTAAATGTTGTAATGATGGATGCAGCAATGATAGTTGGGATTAACACCATTGTCGTGCCCATTTATTTGTGGTAAAAGTCGTATAATTTTTTTTAGATTAACAGTTGGGTTGTTTAATGGTTAGCATCAGCGTTACTAGTTCTAGTTCTATTAATTAGCGCACATGGAAATTAAATAGAATTGTGCCTCAAATTTGTTTTTGCTGGATAGATTTGTATGTCATCTCTCTTATGTGCTTGTAAATTTAAGGTTGATTGAAGTATTGTCTAAATATAGATTTATTTTGGTTGTGCACGGTGAAGGGCCACTAATTATCGGTTGTTTTTTATTTATTTGTGCGCCATCCAATGTTGATCATTGATTGCTAATTATCACTTGCATTGAAGGCTCATGTTACGTATGTCGGTTGGGGTTGTTGCATTTGGTTGGTTGATGTTGTCTTTTAGCTTAGTAGGCATGGTCTTTCTTGTGTTGGGTGGGATGTAGGCACCTCCTTATTCCTCAAAATAGACGCCAGCCTTGAGACCTTAAATGGTCAAAATCAATGGGAACCTGGGCTTGAGCGTTTCTTATGTGTCCTAGAGGTCCTAACCATGCAGGGTAGGATGGGCGGATAGTCGTTTTTATTTTCCTATTTTATTTTCATATGTTACATCCAATGGCATAACATGCTAGTGTGTTGGGTCGTTAATTTATCTGTTACCTAAATTGTGTGAGTTGCATTCGTCATCGAGATGCGTTGATTGACAGCTGTCATTTTTACCTTCCTGCTCATTTAAAAAAAAAGTGCTCTTGTTATGCATCGCATGCTATCGTAACAATGGGGGTTGTTACATATGGTATCAGAGCAACTTCAACCTTGCAACTGTGGATATCCATGATTTCCACTGCAGTAAACCCTTGAGTAATAACCTAGCGCTAATTAAAACTTTAACATATCCATGCGGTGATCTCGATTAGAGCATGCCATAGAGGTTCATAACGTGGTTTCGCAGAAGGAGATGTGATGCCTCCAAAAATGCCTGCTTCCTCGGATTCTAACCTCCAAGGGGAAGAACAAGTCCTTGTGCTGGATTTGATTGTTGTAAGGGATGTTGATGGTCTGACAAGGTCCTTCCAGGAAATGTTAAAGGCTTTGATTCACCATCTATATTGATATGAAGCCAGGGTGCCTGTACCCTTGAGGGTCCATAACGTACCCCGGCCATTATCATTATTATTCACCAAGAACTCAAGAGTGATACGTTCTCAAGTCCACGAGTGTCGCAGATGGCTCAACCATCGAGGCATGGATGGAGAGCAAGGAAATGAGCTTCACGCTTCACTATTAAGACCTCCATCATGAAGGTCAGCAAGGTAGTATTTCAACTGATGGAGAGCGTTCTTCTATGGTGGAAGACGCTCCTGCCACAATTGAACACGGTCGTCGAAGGTATATCATGGGAACTATTCAAGGAACTGTTTCGGGACAGGTGTCTATATAAGGAATTCATTGAGTGTGATCTCAATGAGTTAAACACCTTGCAATAGGGCAGTCGTACAGTGCCCGAGTATGAGGCCCATTTTATGGAGCTATTTCGGTATGATTTGCACCTGAATACCGAGAAACTTAAGGTCAACAGGTTCGTGTTTGGCCTTAATCTCATCATTCATGCAAAGTTTAGGATTTTGATGCCTCAAACCTTGCATGATGTTGTCCAGAATGACCTCATAGTAGAGGAGGAGCTTATCAATGGGGGTCAGAGAAGGACTCCAGCGAGACCAGTGAGGCAGGTGTTATCTGGTACGTAGCAGCATCAGCTACCAGCTGGACATTCACTAGGATATCGTGGCTTCTAGAGAGGATCCACTTTCACTACACCTCAGCGACCAATGCCTCAGCAGCGGAATTATTACCGAGGACCACAACACAAGCAACAACATTGACCGCAACAATAACAGTTTAGTCTTGTTCAATAGAACAGACCAGGGTTCCAAGCCGGTGGGTCGTAAGCTTCTACTTCGAGTACCAGGAGTATTGGACCGAAGAAAGGGTGTTGGACATGTGGGGAGCCACATTACCAACGTGACGGCCTAGTGGAGAGGACCAGAGCATATGGATAAGCCGGACCCACTACCATGGGAGATTTGGGCAATGCTCATCGGATTCATGCAGCAGTGAATAAATGCCAGGCAGAGCACCATTCGACGATTCTCAGGATGTCAGGTACCATCACTGAGCAGACCCTTAGTATTTGATAGATCCAAGTGCTGTAGAGAGTTTTATTTCTAGTGCAATGCTAGAATGAATTTATGTAAAGGTACTCAAACAGGACAAGTTAGGTTGTGTAGGAATGGCTTCGAGAGCCAAGAAAAAGGTTGGAGGAAGGGTTACAGACTGTAGCCTTAACTTTTGACATTTTTTCACAAAGGCCAATATGTACGTCATGATATTAGGATCTTATGATGTAGTAATCAATATGGACTAGTTGGAATTGCATGATCTGATACTCGACTGTAAGACAAAAGGATTGAGCTTGGTCGATGATGAGGGAAAAAGACACGTGATTGTAGGTTAGAACCAGGGAATCTCCTTGAGGTTCATATCTTCGTTGTAGCTATGAAAGATCATGCACAATGGATGTAAGATTTATGCGATCCTTGCATTAAACGAGAAGGGAGTAGCAAAAGGTGTAGAAAACCTTCTGGTGGTGCTAGAATTTGTTGATGTCTACCCAGAGGATTTACTAGGGTTGCCTCCTGAGAGGGAATTAGAATTTACCATAYACCTAAAACCAGGGACTGAACCGATAACAAGAAAGCCTTCMCGGATGTCGACCGTAGAGTTATAGGAGTTGAAAATGCAGCTAAAGGAGTTTTTGGACCTTGAACTTATACATCCCAGTGTGTCACCGTGGGGTGTGCCTGTTATCTTCATACAGAAGAAGGATGGGTCATGGAGACTTTGCATTGACTATCTTCATTTGAAGAAGGCAACAATCAAGAATCAGTATCAGTTTCTGAGGATCGATGTTCTGTTTGATCAGATGAAGGGTGTGATGGTGTGTTCAAAGATCGAATTGAGTTCAAGGTATCAGCCGTTATAGATAAAAGAGGATGACATGCATAAGACCACCTTTAAGACGAGGTTTGGACATTGCAAATTTATTGTTTTACCATTTAGACTGATGAACTCCCCTGGGGTGTTTATGATTTTGATGAACGGGGTGTTCTGCGAATACTTGGACAAGTTCATCCAAGTATTCATTCATGATATTTGATGTAATGTTCCCCAAATTTACCAAATAAAAAAAAAATCTTAGGGACATTAAATCTTCTTTCTCTTTGAACAACTTATTCTGGAAGACTTACAATTATTATAAGTAGGTAATTGTCGGCATTATTAACTTTTGCAAGGTTTATATTTTCCAATTATCAATACAACGAACCACCATTATAACAAATTCTAACTCTGAGTTACTTCATACTACACAGTAATCCTATACATAAGGTTAAGGGTGACTTCTTTATACCCTAACCTCTCGGATTTCTAACATATCTAAAAAGAGTAACCTCTCGACATTCTAAACATTGACATTTATAACCATTCAAGTCTACTAGTATTATAATCCTCTGCATATATGTGTTTATATTATACATAGGACCCTTAGTATCATACTCGTTTCTATGCATAAACCTCATTGTTAGAGTATAGAAGGAAACCACATTCGAAATTCTGAAAATACCTACGCATAGACATTGTTCATGTCATATAGGGTCTATATGAATGTGAGATTAAAGCATGTACCTTTAATGAAAATGTTATAGGCCTTAACATAAAAGTGATTGTACATTAATTTAACTAGTCGAACAATAGGCCTTTTGAACACTAGTCATGATAAAAATCCCGAACATGGTAGACATAGTTTTCCTTTCAAAACTATTTAACGATAACGAATTGTTAGTCACACCTTAACTGAATGAGAAAACTAAACTTGATAATCATTTGTATCGTTCCTTAAAGGAGTTTTCATCTCTCGCAATAACTCAGTATGAATTCGAAAGGATTTTTTTAGACTTGAGTTGAAGTCTTTGTCCAGTCCATTAATGGAGACCTGTGAAGGGTAATCCTGATGCTGTCACTAGGCCCCGTGTCCAATACAAATGTGCCACCTCCTTCTCATGACATGGTTAGATACAGTCTTTGTACCTCCCACTATTACACTGCTCAGTGAAGGGTTTTCAGGATTAATGTTCCATCCTCCTTTGGCTCTGAGTCTTCTTCTTAATACTTCAGTGATAACCCTATGATTTTCTTCGGTGAGGAAGGTCGACGACCTGGAGATATTTACCTGGTGTAATGAGAAAAGGATACGTGACCACCAAGTAAGTCCACAACAGAATACATGCTTATGCTATCTGTAGTTGGGTGATGAATTTTCGAGAGGTTTTAGTCATAGTGATGATGTCTCTGCAACTATTATCCTTACGATATCTGGTTAATATTATCCATCCATGTCCGATATGAGGTATGTATTACCACTCATGGTAGTGTGACCATGTCTCTTCCTGTGAGGGTAGTTCCTAGTCTCTAATGTATTGAAAGTAATTGTAGCAGTAATAAAGTAGACGGTCGACTGCGATTAGATCTATCTTTGTAATAACTTCTTACGGTTTACTTGGATGGGGACCTTCCTTTAACCGAACTCATATTTCTATAAAACTTCTATCCCATAAATGAGGATAAAACGAAGTTTACACCTTGATGTGGTTCACGAACTTTCCTCATGAGGGTAGCTACTCATTATTCAAGGGATTGATCTGAATGGTAAGCCTTCTTACCCAGGTGGGTTCGATTTCTGTTCTTGGGAAATAGTTGCGTAAGGGTTCGTTAGAGTTTTTGTCATCAACGGTTACCCTCGGTCACCCATTTAAATATTTAGGATCGCATTTGGTGGGGTAGCTCATGACATATCTATCGCTTTCCCTCCCGTGGTTAAAACCCTATTATTGTAATCCCAAACAACATTTAGCATAAGGTTTCTTGTAGAGAAATCTGCAATAAATTCCTCTTTGTATTATGATCTAAGCAAGTTTTTCCATTTGTGAGAGTTTCCCATAAAGAACAGTCTTTGATTCTATTGCTTAAACTTGCATCTTTAATTAGTTGTTCCCCTTACTGCATTCTCTGAAGGTATGGTTTTTTAACAAAAGTAATTCTACTTACTCTATTCACATTTGTACATGCATGAGCATAGTTTAAGACTCCCATCATGTATACTCATTTCATAGCCTCAGAGATATTCAAGCAGTTACCCTCACCTGTTGTTGTGGATATTTGGATGTCTATTCATTTTATTTCATTTAATTCACATCAAGGAAAATAAATTTGACTTATCTAGAACTCTGTCTGCGATTGCATTTTCTTTATTTTCAAAGGTTTAATTAATTATAAGAACAAAATCATAACCTTATCTGTTATCCAATCGGGTAACTCTGTAGATCACGTTTTATACCATATGTTATTTTTTATCCCAGTTTTAAGAATGTTGATTATTTACTTCTTTCTGAAATAAATGGTAAGGATTTGATTACTATAATCTAATGATGGGACCCCTGTTTACTGTGAGGGTACCCATCAGGAAATCCTTGGTTCACTCCATCCCTTCGGGTTTGTGGATGATTTTCTCATTGAGGAAAATGGAAGAACGCACATTTGTTCCCAAAATCCCAAGCTAAGTGAAGTCCGAATATAAATCTGTGATATTTCTTTTTGTAAAATTTACCCTGGTAATTATTCTATATTCAGTACTTGAATTTTTTGTTTACTTCCAACTTAACACTAAATTACAATTTTCTTTGTCTTGTTGTAGGACTGCTCACATTCGAAGTCTCTCGATTATAGGACAACGCCTTGCAAGAAAAGGTACTCGGGTTCCAACTTGAAACGTCTTTAAAAAAATAACCCCAGGTTCTATTGTAATGATACGGTTCTTCCCTAGAATATTGTTATCGTGGAAATTCTATACCAGGCTCCTATAAACACCTGGTTATTTGTATATTCAGTCTTTAAAGAAAGGACTGAGGGGAAGCCCCATATTGAATAATATTTCACTATTTAAGAGTTATGATTGTGGTGTTATGTAGAGTTGAACATGCATTTAAGTATCGGTCCGACTTTGGAATATGTAATAGGTTTTATGTATTTGAGTTACTAAATCTTTGCTCCTGCGTTCTTGTAATGAAACCAGAATGTAACTATTTGCTCGATTAATGTAGTCAGATTTAATGGAAAAAATCGAATTTTGATTTATGCAACAGTCAATAAATAGTTTATGTGTATTGGATATCTATGTAACTCAAAAAATCTGTATAGGCAGCAACATGTATACACATATACATTTTTATATGCTTCTAGAATTATATTTAGTATTTTTACAGTCTAATGTTACTTGAAACTAAACATCTGTATGTATGTGCTCACATGTCTGGTAGAGCTTAAAATAGGCCAGTAATGATTCTATTTGATTTAACTTACAGGTATATCCCATGTACCTACCATAAATAACACACAATAGCTTTCATCACGTTATTCATTAACTAAAATCAAAATGCATCTACAACAACTAACACACAGTAGCTTTATTACTTCATTCATTAAAAAAATACAATTGTACCTACAACAACTAACAGACAGTAGCTTTATTACTTTATTCATTAACAAAATCAAACTGTACCTACAACAACTAACACATGGTATCTTTATTACTTTATTCCTTAATAAAATCAAACTTCCATGGGCTCAACCTATAATTCGTTTTATTCCACTTATCCATTATCCAGTAAAAACAATTCAGCAAAAACAACAGATAGGAGTACATATCTTAACAAAGTGTTGGGAAAACAAATGGAACATCCAAGTTCCACCCAACCATAGAACTGAACAACCAATCTACTTTCTTTGTTCACCCCCTAGCCTAACGATGAATCCATGAGGGCGAACTCCAAACTCCTCCTTAGCTATTGTCCTCTTCCAGAATCGAAAAAATTATCCTCGCCTCACACTCAGAAACTCAGTTCTCATAAAAATAAGTGATATTTCTCTCCTTAGCATACTAGGTAGTGTCCTGCCTCCTCCCTTATGATATATATCCAAAAAAATCTTGTGCCTAGGTCTTTTCCCCTTGGGAATTTTCGTAGCTTTGCAAATCCCTGATTTTCAGGGGTTGCCAATGGCCAAATTCCCGATTTTCCACTTGTAGAATTCATCCCTGAGGTAGTTCAAACATGTTCCCCACACATGGAGTCATGGTCAGCTAATTTCAACCTAGTTGTTTTGTTTGTCTCTCAACAATAAATATAAAAATATTTGGTTCTTACAAGTGTCATAGTCAAAGAGTTGCTTGGGAAAATCAAATCTTTTCCCAACAGTCATAATAATAATTTACAATTAACTAAATTCCAAATTCAAAATTGCCATAAATGGAAATAATTTTCCAATTTCAAATTTACCAAAAACAGAAATAAATTCCTAAGTGTTTTTCAGACATTAATAATAATTTATTTATTTATTAGGGATATTACATCCTTTCCCCCTTCAGTAAAACACTTTCATCGATGTTCGGTCCATTCTCGGAATAGGGTTGGATAAGATTTCTACAAATCTTCCTCCAATTCCTAGGTGGCCTCCTCGGGACTAAAGTGCTTCGATTGCACTTTTACCTGGGCAATGAATATGTTTTGTAGTGTTATATCTCTCCTGTCTAGAATGCACAAAGGTTTCTCTTGGAACTCGCCTTCTTTTTTGACCTATACCACGTTCCAATCGATCATGTGAGTAGAATCATAAACATAATTGTTTAACAAAGAAGCATGAAATACATTATGAATTTTCATATTTGTAGGGAGTGCAAGTTGATATGCCATGGCTCCAATTCGAGCTAAGATCTCGAAAGGGCCACAAAACCTTGGTGCCAACTCAGAATAGTTTCCTAGCTTTAATGAATTTCTTCTAGATTTGACTTTTAAATACACGTGGTCCCCAACTTGAAATTCCTAGTGCCTCCTTTTCAGGTCTGTGTAACTTTTTTGTCTATCCTCTGCCTCTTTTAATTTATGTTGTACTTCTCTTATCGTATTCTCCATTTCCTGGATCATTTTTGGTCCCACCATGAGTCTTTCAACTAGGTTATTCCAACTAATCGGAGTTGTACACTTTCTGTCGTATAGTACTTCGAAGGGGATCATCTTAGACGATGTCTGGTAAACATTATTGTATGAAAATTCCACCAAGTGTAGGTAGTCTTCCCACCTACTTAGTTTTTCCGTTACATACATTTGTAGCATATCTTCCACGATTTGGTTTTTTCGTTCAGTCTTCCCATCTGTTTGTGGATGGTATCTTGTGTTGAAATTCAAGTTAGTATTTAAGCCTGTGATAAAATCCAATGATATGGTCTCCCATTTCCATTTTGGTACAAGTAGAGGCTGCAACAGGTCGATTGGGTTCTGGTGTTCATCATTCACCTGTTGACAATATTGTCACTTAGATAAGTATTATGATGTCTTTCCTTTCATATTAGGCCAATAAAATAACTTCCTTAATGTTGTTACCATTTTCTGGTATCCCAGATGACCAAAATATGGTTTCTTGTGTACTTCGTCCAAAATTGTTAACTTTAATTCAGCAAAATCTAGTATATATAATCTATTTTTGAATCTTAGTAGACCATTTATGTCCAAACTCAGATCTGTCTTGTCTAAATTTTTTGCGTTATTTTGTAAATCTGCTACTGTTTTAATGTATTTTTCATCATTATTACTTGCAACCTTTATCCTTTGCTTAATGTCACTTTCTACCCTGCTAATGTTTATCTCAAACAACCCATGAATTATTCTACTTAAAGCATCTTCCACCTTGTTTTCCTTACCCTTGTTGTGTCTTACCTCGAAATAAAATTCACTCAAGAAGGCCATCCATCTTTCTTTCCTTGCGTTAAGGTTTGGTTGACTAAACAAAAATTTCACACCACTCTTATCAATCAACAACAAAAATTTTCTTCCCATTATATAATGTCGCCACATCTTTAATGCATGGATGACAACTGGTAACTCCAAGTCCTAACTGACATAGTTTTGTTCATGCTCTTTTAGTTTCCAAGAATCGTAACAAATAGCGTGCCCTTATTGAGTTAGGACACCTCCCAAACCTTCTTTTCTCACATCCACGTAGACTCTGAAGTCTTTATCCAGGTCTACTACCCTTAGAATTGGTGTGGTTGTTAACAATTCCTTTAAATTATTAAAACTATCCTGACACTTTTGTGACCAGTTGAACTTGGTACTCTTCTTCTATAGGGAAGTGATAGGGTATTCAATCTTAGATAATCTCTTTATAAATATGCGGTAGTACCTGGTGATTCCCATGAGTGACCAGATGTCCGCTACGTCTTTAGGGATAGGCCATTCCATGAGGGATATTATTTTCTCTGGGTTAACTGCAATACCTTCTTTAGATATTGCATGTCCTAGGTACTGCATTTTATTTTGATAAAAGTCAAATTTGTCGAATTTAGCATACAGTTTTTGTTTTCTTAAAGTTTACAATACTATCCTTAGATGTTCTTTGTGTTCTTCTTCTGATTTAGAATACACTAGGATATCGTCGATAAATATCAAAACAAACTTATCCAAGTACTGACTGAAAATGATGTTCATTAAACACATGAATGTTGTTGGTGCATTAGTGAGACCAAATGGTATAACCACAAATTCATAATGTCCATATCTCATCCTAAATGTTGTTTTACTTATGTCCTCATCCTTTATTCTAACCTAGTGATAACCATATCTTAAATCCAACTTAGAAAAAATATTTTCCCCACCTAATTGATCAAACATACCATTGACTCTAGGTAGGGGGTATTTGTTCTTAACAGTCATTTTGTTTAACTGTCTGTAATCAATGCATAATCTTAAAGTTCCATATTTATTTTTAACAAAAAGGACTGGTGCTCCCCATGGTGAGACACTTGGTCTGATATAATCCTTATCCAACAGTTCTTGTAGTTGAATTTTTAACTCTGTTAACTCAGGCAAACTCATCCTGTAGGGTGCCTTATATATAGGGGCTAAACCAGGCAACATATCGATAGAGAATTCTATCTCTCTTCTTAGGGGAAGTTCAGGTATTTCGTCAACAAACACATCTCTAAACTCATGTAAGACAACAAAATATTCTAGGCTAGGTTTATTTTCTTTTTCCAACAGATTTGTCACTTGTATAGCATAAATATGACAACCTTTTCTCATGCACTTCTTAAATTGCATTGCTGAAATATGCCTAACTGAGGCTGTTTTTTGTATGCCTTTTACTGTCCTAACAATGTCATTTTCGTCTTTGTATGTTAGTGTTTTTTCATAACAATCCAAAAATGATTTATGCCTCTCTAACCGGTCCATCCCAATAATTATGTCGTAAGACCCTAACGGTAGAATATTCAAATTTATCTTTGTGTTTTAACCGCCTAAACTGAACTCACAGTCAGAAATAAAATCAATCACTTTTCTTTTTGTTCCTGTTGCTAGCTGGACTAGCCAAGATTTTGAATGTCTTAAATTTTTAAGTTTATTTGAATCCACTACACCAGGAATGACATAACTCAAGGTAGCCCCTAGATCATTTACAACAGAAACATGATTATTGTTAACTTTACCTTCAACTTCCACTACAGTGGACTCATGATCAACTTGTCAGCCATCCACTACTGCATTGATCCTGTGTAATATTCTTCCCACATCTCCCACTGTAGAGGCTTCCTGAAGGTTGTGAACCATAGTCCTGGTTGAAGAAGCTAAATGTGGACATTTCCTCCTTAAGTGAGGCTCTCCACATTCCTGACATTTTAACGGTTCCTTGGGGTTGTCCCCAAACTTCTTCATTCCCAGATTAACTAGTGTACCTCCTCCTTGGGAGTTGTGGTTATTGGAGTGAAAATATTTCCTTAGAAATCTCTTTGTTGCATTCTGAAAAGGGGATGGTTGATATCCCTTCTTCCATTGGTTCATTCTGTCTTATTTCTTGTCTTTCCAAGCCTTGGGAAGATCAAACCGTTGTTTATACTAGTCATAACACATTCAGGACTTTCTGAAAACTTCACTTAAGGTCTTGGGATTTTCAAACTCAATTATGTCCTTATAGGACTATGGTAAATAGCTTAGGAACCGCTGGATTTTTACTTTTTCCTCCTGGATATAAGGCATGAACCTTAATAATTCCAGGAATTTGTTTATCAAGTCATCCATAGTCATTTGACCGAGTTTAAGATCATAAAACTCTTTGGTTTTTATTTCATAGTAAATCTCAGATAAGTACTGTTTCTTAAAGTAATTCTTTAAATCTGACCACTCCATCTATTTTTCCTTTAGGCCCTTGGCCAACTTCAGGTCTTGCCACCATATACTTTCTTTTCCTTTCAGGTTATAGATGGCCATTCTGACCTTCATGTTGTTGGAATAGTTGTAGATCTGGAAATAATTTTTAATGTATAATAACCATGATTCAGCCTCCTCCCCTATCTTGGATTCCCCATTAAAGGTGGATGGATTGATTTTTTAAAACTCTCCCTCGAGGTGGTCCACTTGTTTCCTCTTTCTTCCTGTGGTTGTTATCTTCTGTTGATGTTGTGCCTTCGAAAGAGCTATCCCTTTTTTTTGCTTTAGGGCCAGAATTTTTGGAGGCTCTCTTGCTGACCTCTTCTTCTTCATTGTTATCTTTTTAGATCTTCTTTGTTACTATGCTACACAATAGTACTTCATTTATTTCTTTTTGTTCTTGTTGTGCCTTTTTTAGTTTCTCATTGTCTACTTTGAAAATCTGCATTTCCACAACAAGGTTTCTCATAGTTTCCAGAACCTGGGTGGTAGAACTTCCTTCATTGTTCTGTCCAGGTTATCTAGTAGCTCCTTTCTCAGGATTCTACTCAGGTCGTATCTCTTCTTCATTATGTGCTTCCTTGATCACAACAAAAATAAAGATTTTTTGTTTGTAATAGTAAATGTTTTGTTAGTTTTCATTAAACACAAATTCATGTGCTAAGCAAACATTTTTGGCCCTGTTTAAGGTCCAAGTGATGTAACCTTTGCTCTGATACCATATGTAATGTTCTCCAAATTTACCAAATAATAATAAAAAAAATATTAAGGACATTAAATCTTCTTTCTCTTTGAACAACTTATTCTAGAAGACTTACAGTTATTATAAGTAGGTAATTGTCGTCATTATTAACTTCCGCAAGCTTTATATTTTCCAGTTATCAATACAACGAACCACCATTATAAAAGATTCTAACTCTGAGTTACTCCATACTGCACAGTAATCCTATACATAAGGTCAAGGGTGAATTCTCTATACCCTAACCATTCATATTTCTAACATATCTAAGAACAGTAACCTCTCCACATTCTAAACATTCACATTTATAACCATTCAATTGTACTAGTATTATAATCCTTTCCATATATGTTTTTATATTATACATAGGACCCTTAGTATCATACTTGTTTCTATGCATAAACCTCCTCGTTAGAGTACATAAGGAAACCCCATTCGAAATTACAAAGATCCCTATGCATAGACATTATTCATGTCATATAGGGTCTATACGAATGTGAGCTTAAAGCATGTACCTTTAACGAAAAAGTTACAGGCCTTAAAATAAAAGCGATTGTACATTAATTTGATTGGTCGAACAATAGGCCTTGTGAACATTGGTCGTGATGAAACTCCCGAATATGATTAACATAGTTTTCCTTTCGAAAATGTTTAATGATAATGAATTGTTAGTCACACCTTAACTGAACAAGAAAACTAGACTTGATAATCATGTGTATCGTGCCTTAAAGGAGTTGTACTCTCTCGCAATAACTTGGTATGAATTCGAAAGGGTTTCGTCAAACTTGAGTTGAAGTCCTTGTCCAATCCATTAATGGAGACCTGTGAAGGGTAATCTCGAGGTTGTCACTAGGCCATGTGTCCAATACAAATGTGCCACCTCCATCTCGTCACATGGTCAGATATAGTATTCGTACCTCCCACTATTACTCTGTGTGGTGAAGGGTTTCTAGGACTAATGTTCCATCCTCCTTTGGCTCTGAGTCTTCTGCGTGATACTTCAGTGATAACCTTGTGATTTTATTCAGTGAGGAAGGCCAGCGACCTGGAGATATTTACCCAATGTAATGCAGAAAAGTATACACGACCGCCTGGTAATTCGATGACAGAATACGTGCTTATGTTATCTGTAGTCGGGTGATGAATTTTTCGGATCTTTTAGTCATAGTGATGATGTCTCTGCAACTATTATCCTTACAATTTCTAGTTAAGATTCTTCCCTTCATTATTTTTTAACTCTAACAACATTTCCATCCATGTCTGGTGTGAGGTATGTATTCCCACTCATGGCAGTGCGACCCTGTCTCTTCCTGTGAGGGTAGTTCCTAGTCTCTAACGTATTGAAACTAATTGTAGAAAAAATAAAGTAGACAGTTGGCTGTGATTAGGTCTATCTCTGTAATAACTTATTACAGTTTAATTGGATGGGGACCTTCCTTTCGCCAAATCATATTTCTATAAAACTTCTATCCCAAAGCTAAGGATAAAATGAAGTTTACACCTTGATGTGGTTCACGAAATTTCCTCATGAGGGTATATACTCATTATTCAAGGGTTTGATCTGACTATTAAGCCCTCTTACCTAGGTGGGTTTGATTTTTGGTCTTGGTAAATAGTCCCGTAAGGTTTGGTTAGAGTTTTTGTCATCAACGGTTACCCTCGGTCACCCCTTTAAAGATTTAAGCTCACAATTGGTGGGGTAGCTCATGACATATCTATCACTTTCCCTCATGTGGTTAAAACCTTGTTATTGTAATCCCAAACAACA
>SNQJ01S0015207.1:59544-77404 GCA_010110895.2 Picea sitchensis
ATTTTAACTATGATAAGTTAATAAACTTAATGCCTAGAAAACTATGCCTCCTTAGGACCTGGTCAGCCTTAAAATGAATGATGTGATAAGTAAAGTTTAATAACAATTTTTTCCCTTAAGAACTCTTTCCAAGCCCAGTCGGTTGAAAACCTAGGTCTGATTAGAACCTTAGTACAAAAACAAAACTCATTAGACATATAATAGGAAGGGGGTAAAGAAAATTCAAGCATTAAAAATTAAAGTGGAAATTTTAATAAAGGTTTAATTAATAAGAGGGGTATTGGTTGTTTTTGTCTAAACCTATTAATTCTGAACTTAGTTATAAAAAGGGGGAAACTTTAAGAAAAAGGGAAACTTAAATAAAAGGGGGAAACCTAAGGAGAAGGGGGAACTTAAAGAAAAGGGGAAACTTAAAGAAAAATGGGAATGTCTAACTTAGTAAGGAATCTAGCCTTTAGAACTTTCTATTTATGAACTCAACTAGGAGTAAGTAAGGCGTAAGTCATTTAAGAATTGTAAGGGAATAATGGGACACCAAGGAGCATTTTTAGGAATGCTTATAGGTGGGTGAGGGAAATAGACAAATTTAATTAATTAATAAAATTGATTTTCTCGTGCAATTAGGGGATCGGGGGACATGTGTATGGGGGAGGTTTTTCAAAATTAATTAAATGAAAAAGGAATCTAGTGAGGATTTTGGGAAACTAATGACTAAGAAAAATATATAAAAAGGATGGCAGATGAGGAGTGTGAATCACATCTAGCTTGTGTAACGTTATGCTACTGGAATTTCATGTTGACTGAACTTTCTCTTGTGGGAGTTGGGATACCTAGCTCGGGTAATGAGTGGTAGCTCGACCTTGTGATGCGAGATGGGTTCTATTATTTTATGGTATTGTGTGCATGGCCCCTTTGCGGCTAGGGGGGATCAGGGGGAAGAAGAGTACCCCTAGCACTGGCTGGGAGGAATTGGTGAGGTCTCATCGGTCGGCAAGTGAAATCTGGATGGAGTGAGCCCGTGGGAGGACATCTTCATCTGGTCTTCATCAGTAAAGGTACCTTTGTTAAATTTGTTCTTGTAATAAAATTTAATTTGCACTTGTTTATTTTACTGTATTCGGATGACAATTTCATAACCATGAGCTTTCCTCACATATGTAATTCTACGGTAATTGTAATCCCCTTGTCGTTTGATTCATCTTGTAAGGAAACTTGTTATCCACAATATCTTTTATTTTTGAGTTACTGTGTAATTGCGCGTGGCCAGAATGAACCCTAGACTCAAAACCTTGTCTGTGCTTTTGTATCTCCTGCCTGTTTTTTCTTTATTCCTTGATTGTGTTTTTATTCTTATTATTTTGTCCTCCATGGAGAAGGTTTGGATGTAGATTCATGTTTTGTATTTTGTTCCCTTATCCTTTAAGTTATTAGTCTTTGCCTGAGCGGTCGGCCAGGAACCGAATCGACTGTCTTTCACTATGGTGTTAATGATTTAGATTCAAATTCCTTGCTTTCCTATGCATGGATAATAATTGTAGAAACATTTCTCTTCCCAGTAAGGAATTCTCTCCTTGGCATTTATTCCCTCTCTTTACCTAGCAAACCATTCCTTTTCTCTACGCCTTTTTTTTTTAAACTTACATCTTGGATCCTTTGTATCGCTGCGCTAGAACTCTTACAGAATAAAACTTCCATGTCTGGAAACGCTAGCCTAGTCTATGATTAGTACCATCTCTTGTCACATTGAAAAATTTGAATATTGTACTGATCTTTGGATTAGAGTCATCTCTCTGGACTTTTCTGGTACACTGGAGAAGCATCATCTCCTCTTTACTGCTTTAAAGTTAGAAGTAGTACTTGCAATCTCTACCTTGTCTAGTAAGTATGAGAATATCATAAAGTACCACTGTGAGCTTGTAGGAACCCAAATAGTCAACGCGATGGACTTGGACAGTCCAGCTGCTTAATGCATTTCTTTTCTCAATGATTTCTCCTCAATCCTTGCATATTTTTTGTATAACGATATTTTCTGTATAATGATTTTTTCTATAGCGATATGTTGTATAATGATATGTTGTATAACGATATTTTTTGTATAACGATAATTTATGTACAACAATTTGTGGTATAACGATATGCATAATTTATGTATATTGATTTGTTGTATAACGATATGCATAATATCTGTAAAATGATTTGTTGTATAACGATTTCTCCTCAACCTTTTTTATTTTTTGTTTGCTACAGTAAGTTGACAATTTTGCCATTGGGATCACAGAACTATTGATTGGCGTAGTCATGGATTTTTTAAATTTAATTACATACCTGGGAATTTTTAATTGGCAGTGGTGGTTCTATTGATTGGTGAAATTCCTTTGCAGTGAGGGTGCCCAGATTTTATATCCTTGATTATTGCAATGCGATTTTCTAACCACACAAAAATTTATACCTCCCAGATATTTTGACCATCACACAGAAATGAAAATATTTAGTGATTGAGAGTTTTTGTTACCCTGAGATTTGGTCTATTTATGAAGGGATTCTGAATATGGCAAGGGATTTAAGTAATTAATGGTTAGAGATGGAGACAATTGCTTGACAGATAAATGGCAGTAATGAATTGAATAATGTGTATATTTATAGTTGTTTGATAGCAACGTTTACCTTGGTAAATCTATGCTTGTGAGATTATTTTGCCAGTGGCGGGTTTTGTTTGCATTCTGCAATTGAGTAATTAGTTTCCCTGGCAAATTTTATGTGACATATTTAAATTTTGTAATGATGGATGAAACGATGAAAGTTGGGATTAACACCACTGTCGTGCCCATTTATTTTTGATAAAAGTATTATAATTTTTTTCAAAGTAACATTTGGGTTGTTTAATGGTTAGCATCAGCCTTACTAGTTCTATTTCTATTATTTATAACTGTTGATTGCATATAATTACGATTGTTGCAAGTATTTTGTACACGACGTTTGAGCTAAAGCGAACCTTGTAATTCTTGGGAGGTTGATACCGCATTTAAGAAAACAGATTGTGAGCTTATTACACTGTGTCCAAGTATTACGATGTAAACTAAAACAATGTTTTACCATCATTGCAAGTCAAAATTTAGAAGAGATCTTCCTTTCAATTCTATCTATGGCATGAAAAAATGTTTAGCATTTTAATAAACCGTGATTGATCTTTCAGTTTTAAGTAACTTGCATTTCACGATTGTACAATCCTTGTATTTCCCTTATGTATATCTGTGTTTCACATGAAATCTTAATGATAAAAATTAGGTACAAGAATGTAATAACTTATCAATGAAAGGAATTTTGTGTCGTTAGAAGTTAATGGTGTATGATGTAAATGGGCTAATGGAGAATACATTATGTGTTTGAAGAGGTTAGAAGGAGGCATAACAAGATGTAGTTTTATTAGTTAATTCCTATTTAAATTGACAAGATGAATATTGTAGTTATCGTTTACATTGACTTGATGGATGCGAGATTTCATGAGGGTCCCCAGAATGTATATCACTTCAGAACACCTTGAATTTTAGTTTAATTGGCGATTGATCAATTAGCGCACCTAGAAATTAATTAGAATTGCACATCAAAATTTTTTTTGCTGGATATATTTGTATGTCATATCTCTTATGTGCTCGTAAATTTAAGGTTGATTAAAGTATTGTCTAAATATAGATTTATTCTGGTTGTGCGTGGCGAAGGGCCACTAATGATTAGTTGTTGTTTATTTATTTGTGCACCATGCAATGTTTATCATTGATTGCTAATTCTCTCTCCCATTGAAGGTTCGTCTTACGTATGTCGGTTGGGGTTTTTTTCTTTGGTATATTGATGTCGTATTTTAGCTTAGAAGGCATGGTATTGCTTGTGTCAGGTGGGATGTAGACACCTCCTTGTTCCTCATAACAGATGCTATCCTTAAGACCTTAAATGGTCAAAATCGATGGGAACCTAGGCTTGAGCGTTTCTTATGTGTCCTGGAGGTCCTAACCATGCAGGGTAGGACAAGCAGGTAGTTTTTTTTATTTGCCTATTTGATTTTCGTATGTTACATCTAGCTGCATAACGTGATAGTGTGTTGGATCGTTAACTTGCCTGTTGCATGAATTGTGCACGTTGTGTTCGTCGTCGAGTTGTGTTGATCCATATTTGTCGTTGTTACCTTCCTACTCATTTAAAAAAATTATTATCTTGTTATGCTCCAGATGTTGTTGTAACAATGGGGGTCATTACAACTTGGTACTTAACCAAAAATAAAATAAACCAAAAAAAAAAAGGAAGATCAATAATGTGATCATGTTATTCTTAACTACTCCTAGGTCTCATGGACCATCGCGAGAAAGAAAACAATCACACATTATCTCAACTTGGCACTTAACCAAAAACAAAATAAACCAAAAAACCAAAAATCCACACTAATCTGAGTTTTCATATTTGAAATTATGTGATGTGTGAAGTAAGTTATATCCAAATTTGCAAAGAAAGAATGAATTTTAAGAAAAAGTAAAGTACGAAATTCAAATTTAAATGCATGAATACAATTTAAAATATAAATTTTCTGCATCAAAGAGTCCAATATAATGCATAACTAACCTTCAGATTTCCAAACTGAATGTATAAGTATGCAATTGAAAATGGAATGTTTTTACATGGATAGGGATTTATTTGAACTCAACCTTAGTAAGTGGTTGATACGGTCGAATAGGGCCTTGTCCATGTACAGGGAGAGGCCCAAATTCGGGCCCATCCTTGTACATGGATAGGGTCATTTTGTTGGAAGCATACACCCTCTAGGGGATACCCTGAGACTGGAAAAGCACAGTCTGAACAAAGGGGCTCCATCTTTCCAACCATGACTGGGGTTGGTTTGCCTAGAGTTATTAGGTGAATCTGTTTGTGCAGATTTGTGAAATATGAAATGACAATATTTAGGACTGAAACTTATGCATCTATGAGAGAGGAACCTCAACTAATGAGAGAGTGAGGTGGTATATTTTTAATGGAAACTATGTTTCATTTATCATGGGGAATTTGATGCATTTATTAGTGAATATTTGGTTTCTTTTATCGTAGTAATTTACTGCATTTAGATGATCCATTTATAATGGGGCATTTGATGCATTTATTAGTGAATATTGGTTGCTTTTATCATAGGAATTTACTGCATTTAGGTACGGTAACTATAGAGGAAAGTGAGAAAAGTGTGAATATGATGGGAATAAAGGCACCCATAAGCTTTATTTAAATTTTATAATAGTCTAAATGCCTAGTTTTCAGGTTTAGATAGAAAAAAATGTAGGGCATATGCTAGCATTCATGAAGGTTGTTTTTTTGCAATAATTGAAATGTCATTTTCAATGAATATTACAGCTTTCTATATAGAAAAAGTATAGATGATATTAATGTATATTATTGTTGTTATTAATGTGTTATACAACTACTATTAAAGTCTAGTATGGATTTTATTTAGTTTATATATATGTTGTTCTTTAATCTAAATATTTAGTATGGTTATGCCTTTCATTTAATGAGTGATATAGATACCATTTAATTAGCTATACGATTGTCCTTATTCTTTTAAATTATCTTCATTTTTGTACTCATTCTTATGTGGTGCTATGACAAATAGTCATTTCATAGAAAAAACACAATTTGGTAAACCATAATCCCTAAGTTGACCTAGTAGGCATTATTTGCATGAAACTATATTTATATGAAGGATCCATAAATTGGTGTTACAAGGGAGGGAGAGAAACTGCCCAAACACATACTAAGCTATAACTATTTTGTATATCCATATTTGGCCCTCTCCATGTACAAGAGTAGGCTCAAATTCATACCTATCTTTGTACATGGATAGGGACATATTCGGCCCTATCCATGTATAGGGACATGCTCAAATTCAGGTCGGTCCCTATACATGGACAAGCCCAAATTCGAGCATGTCCCTATACATGGATAGGGCCAAATATGTCCCAATCCATGTACAGGGACAAGCTCGAATTCGAGCCCGTCCTTGTACATGGATAGGTCCAAATTTGGCCCTATCATCCCATCTGATAAATGTATTACACCTCTACTTGCTTGTGTCTGATATGTTCTAGTTGTTGTTTTGTCTTTGTTTTTAATCTATTGTGTATGCATCCTATTGAATTCATAAATTATTAATTTATAGGATGTTTGGGCATGTCCCTGTACATGGACAGGGTCATATTCGGCYYTATCCATGTACAGGGACARGCCGAAATTTGAGCATGTCTCGATACATGGACATGGCCAAAAATTGTCCTATCCATGTACAGGGACATGCATGAATACAAACCTATCCMTGTACATGGACATGGCCAAATTTAGACATGTCGTCCCATCCAATAAACATATGATACCTTTACATCTCTATATTATATGGTCTAGGTGTTCTTGGGTCTGTCTTTTTACTCTATTGTGTATGCATCTTATTGTGTTAATAAATTATTAATTTATAGGAGGTTCAGGCATGTCCCTCTACATGGACAGGGCCATATTCATCCCTAGCCATGTACAGGGACATGCCCAAATTCGAGCTTGTCCCTGTACATGGACAAGGCCAAATTCGGCTCTATCATCCCATCCGATAAACATATGATACCTCTACTTGTTTATGTCTACTATGGTCTAGGTTTTGTTGTGTCTGCGTCCTATTGTGTTCATAAAATATTAATTTATATAAGGTATTGTCTCCATCCTATACTTTTCATATTGTGGAAAATCAAGTTTGGTTTGTACATGGATTTAGCCTCCAAAATATATAGGCTAGTATTACATTTATATATATTTTATTCAAATGAATTTATTTTGAACATAAAGTAACATATTAAAATGGGAAAGTATTATTGTTTAGGGTAAATGGATGTCGCCTCCTAAAAATATAAGGGTCGGGATTCCATTCATATAAACTGATTAAAATATGAACTGAATTTTATAAAAAAAAAACCAGTAAACTCTATTGGTGCTTAATCATATATAAAATTATTGCCAGAACCAAAACACTATCTGAGATTAAACTGTTTAAAATATAAACTGATTACACTTTGACAGTGACCTAACAATATTTACTCTTGGGAGCTATAATTTAGGTAATGTAAGGTATAATTCAGGCCTCTCTATGTACATGGACAGGGCCATATTTGGGCCTGTCCATGTACAAGGATAGGCCCAATGGCCCTGTACATGCATATGGCCGAATATTTAGGCATGTCCCTTTACATGGATAGGGCCGAATATTTAGGCATGTCCCTTTACATGGACAGGGTCGAATATTTAGGCATGTCCCTTTACATGGACAGGGTCGAATAAGGCCATGTTAACACTCTAACACTATAAAATTGAAAATCTAATATCTAATCAAACAATTTTATACGAAGACTAACTATTATACAATTTTAAATCTAACAATTTAATAATCTGACTATGATATAATTTTTTTTATTAAATATAACAATTTAATAATCTAACAATATTTACTCTTTGGAGGTATATTTGTGGTAATGTAAGGTATAATTCGGGCCTATCTCTATACATGGAAAAGACCATATTCATCCCTTGACATGGACATGGATATGGCCATATTCGTCCATGTCCATGTACAGGGACATGCCCGAATTTGGCCATGTCCATGTATAGGGACAGACACTAATTCAGGCATGTCCCTGTACATGGACAGAGACGAATATTTTGGACTATCTCTGTACATGCACAGGGCTGAATACGACCTTGTCAACACTAATCTAAAATCTAATATAAAATTGAAAATCTAAAATCTAATTTAACAATTTTATACAAAGACTAACTATTATACAATTTTAAATCTAACAATTTAATAATCTAATTATTATACAATTTTATAAAAAGACTAGCTATTATACAATTTTGTACAATTTTAAATCTAACAATTTAATATTAGGACTAATAATACTAAGAATAATCATATTCAGGCATGTCCCTATACATGGACATGGTCATATTTGAAGCTCATTTTTCAAATTTATTTAATTGAAGGGGAAAATGGTAAAAAGGGTATAAAGGAGAATTAGGAGCTCATTTTTCATTATGCATGATTATTTTTTAAAATTGATTTGGAGAGCTCTTGTGGCTTTTTGGGGGTCTGGGGTTGAAACTCTTGGGCATATTGGTTTTGGTGNGGGGAAAATGGTAAAAAGGGTATAAAGGAGAATTAGGAGCTCATTTTTCATTATGCATGATTATTTTTTAAAATTGATTTGGAGAGCTCTTGTGGCTTTTTGGGGGTCTGGGGTTGAAACTCTTGGGCATATTGGTTTTGGTGCCAAAACTATCCACTCTAAATGATCAAGGGGAGAGATCACACATATCTCTCATTGCATCTATTAAAGAAGAGAGGAGATTCATCATTTTTATAGGTTTTGTTATTTCTGATGGCCAAACCCTCTATTATGAGATTGTGGGGTTTCTTGAGAAGAGGTGCATCACTTATTTACATATCGTGGCATAGGAATGAGGGTATATCATCATTTCACAAGTTATGGGGATTAAATAAGGACGTCGAACCGCCTATATGCAGGATGTACCTCTCTTTTATCAGTATCTCATGGGTTTGTGAGGGTCAACCCTCTCTTATCAACCAACTGTGGGTTTGTCACTGGTAGTTTTCTTTTCTCATCCACAAATTCATCATTTCAACTCTAGATTTAAAAGACAAAGAGATTGGGTTCAACATGTATACTGGAAGGACCTTTGGATGCAAAGGACAAAGCCTAAATCATCATATTCTAAAAGAGAAGTGACATTAGTATTCATTGTCACATTGCAAATATGTTGGTTGGAATAACAATAGCTGGTATTTCAAACTACAGAGCTACTGGGAGGATCTTTCTCATGTTATACATTGAAAATAACACACATATAACCTCCCTCTTGGGTGCTATAACAACCATATAATGATATATAAATATTGTATGCAAACTGTTTGAGATTATTAATGAATGAAATAACTCATAATTGTGTATCAATTTAGATATCATTATTTGTACACATGCTTGACAAGTGTGTTTACAGGTTGTCTATAAAGGGACCATTCCAACACATTTCTTTTGCATATTCTTGGACACCTACAACAGGGGTATTACAATTCATAAATAAAGTATAGATCATTTTTTGTTTTCTAAGTTTTACTTTTGTCATAATAGATATAATAGGTTTGTCATCAATTCCAATGAATGCATTTGTTGTTGTTATATTAGTTGTCATGAGTTAGCAACTTTTTATACTATATGTATTGTTGTCTCTTGATATTAAATGCAGTAAAATCTTTTTGTGCCAAATTCATGTCGATTGTTGTGTAATTGTTTGATGGAATATTTGAACCATACCATCATTTGAAAGTGAGTCCTATGATATGTAGAACCACTGAGTGGAATACAAATTCCACTTAACCAAAAGTTGGTCAAGATGCAAAAGGAAAATAATTAAAGGTCGACGGATCACGAAGTGACCTTGGGGGAGATCCACACAAGATCTCTCTCCTAAAGGTCAACCTTATAAGCTAATATCCCATCATATCGCAGGAGCATTGACGCAGTCGCGCCCTCACTGGCACGCCCGCTTCATAGGATCTTCTCTTCCCTTGGCCCGAAGAACTACTAAGTCCTTCTAATCCCCTTATCGGGAAATTTCTGCACCCACAGAATTCTCCTTAATGATCCCCCTGCTCAAATCGGGGAATCGGACTTCGCAGTTTCGTGAGTCCCGTGGTCGCACACCTTGTGCTTCACAATACCCCGAAACCCGATGGGTAAATGCCAACACCTTCCTGTTCCTATCGGGAATCCTCCCGTTGGGATTTCGGCACTTATGATGTTGAAATCAACTTGCCTCACTGACCCCCGACTCCCGATATGCCGATACACCGATGCGGCACGACACCTGTCCACCACTTTGACACTTGTGGCCCACACTCCCTTCACGATCGAGAAATCACGGTTTGGAGTGTCATGATTTCAAACGCACTTGCTCACAAAACTTCCTAAGTCCCGAACCCCAATGTGGGGTGACACCTATCCTCCACTCAAGCGCTTGTAGTTATTTTGGCGTCGCGTTTCGGAGTTTCGCGACCCCTCCTGTAATGATCTTCACGTCACCAAGAATACTGATACACTGATTTCCCAATGCACATGAGAATGGACTCCTCCACATCACTATCCCCTCATCGCTCTATCAGACATTGCGGTATCGCGATTCCTGATGCTGTGATTTCTTCGCTCCCAGAGTTCACGATGTGTCGAACCCCGACTCCCCTCTGGATTCCTGACGCGTGTCCTGCCGAGATAAATGGCTAGGATTTCTCCGGAGGTTCGAGACTAGAAAGACCTCGAACTTTAGGACCTTTGAAGCCCTAATGGCTCCAATATCCCGATGGCTCCTTTGGATTTCTTGAGGATGACTAAGTATTCCTCCTCGGAACTTATCCTTCTGTACGCGAACTTGCAACTCTTCTTACAAGATTCCAACCAGTAACTCCTTCACACTGCCCTTCAGCAACTTCAAAGGATTTATCCCTCTTGATCTCTCTCATGACCCTCAAGTCCTTCAGAAAACTCCTTTGCACGCACTCCTTGCGGCAATCCTTCAACAAACATCTAAGTGTTGAAGTTCCTGGACTCTGCGCACTCCTGCAGCAGTAGTCTCTCCACAATATCCTCAAGTTGCAAACCTGAAGCTTCGCTGGCCTGCGCACCCCTTGCACGGCTCCTGTGCCCAACTGCACTTCTGGGAAGAATGAGAACAAAATTCATCTCTCTCTGAACCTTCTGTCAACGCACTCCTTGTGGACAATTCAACTGCACTCCTTGTAGGAATCTCTGACTCAAAGAGAGAAACAATTGAAACTCATCTCCTCACTCCCTCAAACTTCAATTCATACATGAAATCACATACACAATATATAAAAGCAAATGTATGACAGGAAGCAAACATTCATGAGCATACCAACATCAAATACACAGAGAATAACACAAACCATGAATTTGAATCAGAACTCTTCTATTAATTCAAATGTCTGTACATGGGTGTTCTTACACAGCTCTCTGCTTCTTCTTGCTCAAATTCTTCTTCTTGATAATGTTACAATGTACAAGGAGGGTGTCTATATCCCGTTTCCCTCTTGAACTCTAAAGCTATCAAGTCTAAAATTAAATTCCTATCTACCAGCATTAATTATATTAAATGTCGTTTATCTACCTAAGGATGAGAGTTATCCACTCAAGGTCCATTACAATATACAAGGGCGCCTCTTCTTAAATGACTTCATTTAAGATTGCGCACAATTCCAAAGAATTTTCAAAATTTGTGCTGGCTTGTCCAGCTGTCCTCCGCTTCCGCGCTGGCTCGCTTGATGTGTTGGAGATGCTCCTACATCAAGCATGCTACTACAAGTCCTTGGCAGAGAGGAGACCATGAAAGGACTCAATAGATTTATTTCTGATATTCATCTCTTTTTGAATGAAATGTTGGATATTTTTTGTTAAATGTATTTAACTTTGTCATCAAACTATGGGAAGACGGAAAAAAATTCTATAATAGGGGACACTATCAGCTATGTGTTAGATCTGCAAAGGAAGATCCAAGAGATTGATGATGAAAACGAAGGACTTTGTAGCTCAAAAAAAGGTGTCGATCGTACTCAAATTACTCCAGATATGATCAATCCTAATTTGGAAAAATGGTCCACCGAATCCAACGATGCGAAGAAATCGGTGGATAAATTCAAACATGGAAAATTATTGGAAGTAAGTACCAGATCACACATTTCTTTTAAATTATGTTCCTGTTGACGTAATTTTAAATCTTAAAAAGAGAGAAAGTATAAACACATTTTTGACTGGACCAATCAAACTCAGGACCTTGAGGTGTTCTTATAGTTTGGGTTTGATTTTTGTCTCATCAGTTCTGGCTTGAGTTCCTAAATTTGTCGATTCTAACAATGATTCCACAATTTTTATATGTAATCCATATAACATATGTTATATGTAATACATAAGAACATAAAGAAAACTGGTGCATTGGTCAATCCAAATAGCACCACTAAAAATCCATAATTCCCATACCTAGTTATGAAGGTTGTCTCATGGATTTCTTCTTCGTTGATTCTTACCTGATGGTATCATGATATCAAGTTTATCTTTGAAAATATATTTTCTACTCTTAGTTGATCAAAGAGGTCATCAATTCTGGGTAGAGGATACTTGTTTTTCACAGTGGACTTATTCATCTATAGAAATTCAATACATAGCCTGAAGGTCCCATCTTTCTTTTTGACAAAGAGTACTGGTGTTCCCCAAGGTGAAACACTTTGGCGTATCTACCCTTTCTTCAATAATTCCTCCAACTGGATTTGTAATTCTTTTAACTCTAGTGTACTCATTTTGTAAGGTGTTTTTGACACCAAGGAATCTCTTGGCACTAAATCAATAGAGAAATCTCTCTCCCATTTTGGTGGAAACCATGGTATTTCTTGGAATACATCCTCAAATTCTTGTAGTACTAAGAAATATTCATGGCTTGACCCCTTTGTATTTTTTGGCTCCTCCACATGGGCTACATACAATTCACATCTGTTTCTAAAACATCTCTTCAATTGTAATGCTGAAATCTCCCTTATAGAGATGGGTCTTGGAACTCCCTTCATGGTGCTATGTTTTCCATCTCCATCAAGACATTTGAATGTCCTTATATGAAAATTTAGGAAAACATGATGCGTGTCCAACCAATCCATTCCAATTAGAATATCATAAAACCCCAATGGTATGATATTTTGATCGGTACTAGTATTCACACCATTAAGACTTATGGAACAACCTTTGACCATATCATGGATTCTCCTTTTGGTTCCAATGTCTATTTGAACCAAACATGATTTCCCAAGCATACTTTTCTCCAAATGTAATCTATCCACTATTTTAGGATCAATGTAACAATGACTTTCTCCTGAATCAATTAAAATAGCAACAGGTTGATTTATGATCTTACCTTCCACCTCGATCATGTTGGATTGGTATTGTTCTTGTAAATCATCCAAGGTTGCATAAACTCTTCCCATGTCTTCGAATATTGTAGCCTCTTGGATGTTGTGCACAATATTCAATATTTCCTTTCTCTGTGGGAAATCATTGTACATGTGACATTCCTTGCATCCCTAACATTGGATTGGTGGTCTTCCACTTTTTCCCAAGAAGTCTTCTTTCTTGGATTCATCCTTGGCATATTGATCGTGATGATTTTTATTAGGAACATTTCTATTGAAAGGAGGTTTGAATTCATTTTTCCTCTTATCAGACTTCTCCTTCTTCTTATCCTTCCAAGACTTCTTCATGGATTCTCTCCCCTAGCCTTGCTCATACATGTACTTATCTTTCTTGCTAGCCTCCATCAAGGTATTGAGCTCATCATACCAAATATTTTCTTTATAAAATGTTTCCATCCCACTCAAAAACCTCTATATTTTCACCTTCTCATTATTTAAAAACCCAACATAATTTAATGACCCTAAGAACCTCTTCTCATATTCTTCCATAGTCATGCTTCCCAACCCAAGTTCAAAGAACTCCTCCATTTTCTTGTCATAGAAATTATTTGAGAGGTACTCCTTCTAGAAATACTTTTTAAACTGCTTCCAAGTGATCCTATTCTCATTAATATGCTGAACTTGCTTCAGTTGATCCCACCACATAGTAGCTTTCCCATGTAAATGGTAGGTGGAAATTATGGCTTCTAGGTTTGATGAGTAGTTATGCAATTGTAAATATCTCTTGATTCCAAGAAACCATACCTCAACATCATCTTCCCTTTCTCTTCACCATCGAAGGATGGTGGCCTAATCTTCCTCAGCTCTCCTTGCAAACTTTTCATTTCATGTCTTCTTGTTTGGTTCCTAATAGGAGACACCTCTGGATGACTTATGGTGTATTCATATGCATAATACCTTCTTGTTGAGTAAGGAGGTGAGTGATGTCTATGAGCTTTGTTAGCACTGCCGGAATAACCAACCCTTCTACGATCATCTCTTCTTTCATTATACTATCCTTCTTCCTCCTGCCCTGATCCATTATTTGTCTGTCTCTGTAACTGATTTAAACTTTGCAGCACTTAGAAATTTATCTAACTTTTCTCTCATTAGCCTCTCATTGTATACCTTGTATCTCTACACTTCTATTCTCAGGCTTCTCATAGTTTCTATCAATGTTTATTTCTCCCCTCGAACCTTATGTTCGTTGGATTATGCCTCTGAATTACCAACTTAGATATTCTAACCTTGGGCCTCTTTATCATGGCTAGACACTTCCTATCCTTATTCCATTTCTTGAATATGCATTTTTAACGGATATGTTTCAACCCCTTTGTAACAGCCTTTCGTTCGATAACAACTTCTTGTAACAAGTGAATTTTTTTATTTTTTATTTTTTAAAAAGTGTGTGCGCGCGTGTAGAAAGGAAACAGACACACTTGACTCTATGTCGCCACCTGACGACTAACGAGACGCAACCATGATGATCACAACAAGAAGACGTCAGGCGCACAACAAGTAACTGCAAGCATTAACGACCATAGACATAAGGAAGAATTCATAATAGTAGATTTTACTATTTCTGCACAGGAAAGCAGGGTGTTTAATCTTATTCCTCTGCTCTGGAGAGAGAGAAGGTCAGATAGGCTCTTGGCCGACTGCTCAGGCAGAAACTAGTAACCCGATGACGAACAAAATGCAAGCAAGATGAACACAACAAGACGACATATGACGTACAACAGTATCAGCATGTATTTAACGACGTTCAGAATGACAATAAGTAATACTGACTACTGAATATGACTGACTTCCCGCCCGTCCTACCCTGCAATGGTTAGGACCTCCAAGACACATAAGCAATGCTCAAGCCCAGGTTCCCATCGATTTTAACCATTTAAGGTCTCAAGGCTGGCGACTGTTCTGAGGAACATGGAGGTGTCTACGTCCAGCCCGACACAAGCAGACCAAGCAATGAAATGTATATATATCCAAGTACAACAATAGTTAAGGATCAACCATGTCCTCTATGATACACTAGTCAGTAATTGTAAATTCAATTAATAGAAAATCCAATTTAATGCAATTCCATTACTAAGGCAATTTCAATTAATTTTACATCCCCATTTACCATATCATAATGACTTAATGTGCTTAGCTTAGGACCTTATATTTATCTGCTATTGATGATAATTAGTTTCATCATCCCTACCATAAAATATCCATCGTTCTTCATTTTACAATGCAATAACTAATACCATGACCATMACATTACATCTGATATTTTATTTATATCAGCTACTTTAACCTTACCATAAATGATAACAACATTATCCTGAACCATTCCATACCCATTAGGATTAATATTAAAYGATTCCTTACATAATCATTACCATTAATCATTACATAATCTTTACCATAATCATTACATAATCATTACCATTAATCATTTTACAGTCTRTTATATTATTTCAACAATTACTTTAACATTACTACTTGATAAAACCATGATTATTTAACAATTATTACCATAAACCATATACTACAATGATGTTACTTTTACCTATTATGATGACAATATAAATTCCAGCATCAATGCTTTTCCACATTACCATACTACTTTTAATTCATCAATAACAATTAAATTTCAATATCCTTCCCAATAAGATAAAAATACCTATGCAACCATATACTACAATGATGTTACCTTTACCTATTATGATGACAATATAAAATTACTGCATCAGTGCTTTTACACATTACTATACTAATTTTAATTCATCAATAACCATAAAAATTTCAGTAAGAATCATACATTCAAATGTGACAACGTAGACAAGAAGGAAATAACCTATTAGGATGGAAGCACAAGTTCAACTACTCCGATAATAGGGGATAGATCAATTATCAATTTACCAACAATACAGAAAGGAAACCGCTCAAGAATCTACAGTTTAAAATTAAGGCTTTAAATCGATCGTGTCCTAACCTCTCGGCGTTACCTTCTAAGCTTTAACTTTAACCATGGACAAACAACATAAATTTAACCTCTCCCTAAACATTAGTATCAATGTTATCATCCAGTATAAAAGGTTAATTTAATAATAACAGGAATTCATTTAGATCACTTCCAGTCTTAAAGGTGGCCATTCTAAAGTATTTCTAACCACTCTCCAATCACTCGCCAAACCTTGACACAAGGGTAACAGTCTACGTCGGACGCTATAATAAAAAGGGAAAGTAAATAAACGTGTTTTACATAGAGCTAGCTAGGTAGCTATTTCTGGAGCAAAGCTAACAGTGTTGCCAGTCAGCCATTAAGAGCGAAACCTGGCGATAATAAATACCATTGAAGGGTGTGTGAGACCATTTGGTGCCAAGCAGGGGTAACACCTGCGTTGAAATAGAAATCGCTTGGCTGTCTGGAACTAACTATCATTAAAACTTCTGTCAACCTGGAGGAGGAAGGCTACCCCAAAAAAAATCGTTGAAGGAAAAAAAATACCAAAAAGATTACTGTAATAAACTCATTACCCAGCAATGCCATTCGGCAGAGTGCCAGGATGAAATTCGAGCTACAGCAGTCGTTTACACAGGTAAACGTTTATACGGGCAAGGGTTTATACGGGCAATTGGACCATGAAAAGTTGATTCGAGGGATAACAGTCTGGGTTTCTTCCAATGCTGTCGTTAAGCCTGTTGTTGAGTCTGATAAGTCTGACTTCCTTCCTCAGCTGTGATTATGCGTACACATCTTTCAAATGGTTGTACATACTGTCCTATCTCGGTGTTTGAAAGCAATTTAGGGGAGCATTAATTCGTAGTATATTATTATACTATGGGCATTTGAATAGAGTTTTGCCATATTCCTTGCAAGTTTCCTGGCCTGTTGAACTTCCAGAGAACCCCACTACTCTGTTTGCTGGCTACATTTGAAATTCAAGAATGCCAAACGAATGCCAAATCGAAATCCAGAATGCCAAATGGATTCAATACCACAAAAACGGATACAGAAATGCCAAACAAATTCCATAAACACCCAACGAATTCAAACACCACGAAAACGAATGCAGAAATGCCAAACAAATTCCATAAACGCCCAATGAATTCAAACACCACGAAAACGAATGCAGAAATGCCCAACAAATTCCAGAATGGCCAACGAATTCAAACACCACGAAAACGAATGCATAAATGCCAAACAAATTCCAGAAACGCCAAACGAATTCAAACACCACGAATCCAACACCACGAAAACGAATTCTTCAACTGATCGAAGGATAAATAAAAAAAAATGCCAAACTCTCATACAGACGAATGCCAGATCTAAACACCAGATCAACTGATCTTAGAAATAAATAAAAAATGCCCAACAAAAGTGCCAGAGCGAATGCCAGATCTAAACGCCAATCAACTAATCTTAGAATAAAAATTGCCCAACAAAAATTCCAGAATGAATGCTAGAGAGGATTGCCATTTCATAGTTTTAATTCCATAAAATATCCAGCAAACAAGATCGCCAAAACCAACATTTCAGAACATCTTACCCAAAACAATTTTTTTCCAGAAACAATATCGCGTTTCCTTAATGCGTGCCTCGATGACGTCTGCGCGCTTCGTGCCTCTCCCACTCCGTGCCGCTCCTGCTCGCCGACCGTCGAGACTACATCAGTACCTCCCAGCCAATCGCTAGGGGTACTCTGCTTCCTCCTTAGCCCCCCGAGCCGCAAAGGGGCCACACACTATCCAGATGGTAGATCTAGCTTCCCAGCT
>SNQJ01S0015207.1:87852-106451 GCA_010110895.2 Picea sitchensis
TAGCTTTGTATTTGGGGTATTCAAGAGCCCTCCCAAGGAGGAAAAGGGGAATCAAATGTTTTCATACTTCTCCTAGGTGTTATGAATTCGAAGACCACTCTTATTGGTATCTATTTCTTGTCTCTTTCATGCATCCATGTTAGTTTTTACATTCTTAGTTTAGTTTTTATTTCTTGTTTTATCTTTAGTTGAACCAATAATCAACTAACCAACTTGTATATTGTATTGTTGGCCTAGCAAGGAAAATAAGTGGCCTATTTTTCCTCACCTAGGTGGAAAAACTAGTCCAAGACTCTATAATATTTTTATTTTGCATTAATAAATTGCTTCAAGTTGCCAAATTGGTTGGGGCCATGAATGTTTCCCCATAGTGTTTTACCACTTCAAAAAATTCGTGTGCTTATATTTTATATTGTTGTATGAGTGGTTACTGAAGTTATTCATCCTCTTTTCGAATACATGTTTTGTCGAACATGGTATCAGAGCACATTTGAAGACCCACTCTTGTTGTTGATCAAGATCATGAAGCCTTGTTTCTGCATCTTTAGTTTCTTCCATCTAAGTACATTTTTTGGATGATAGGACCATTCCATTTCATCCTGAGTGCTCATTTCTATTAGGAAATCATTTTGTTTCAATCGAAAAGGTTTAAATTTTCCCAAGATACAACCATTTCAATCAAATATGGAAGCATAAAGCTGGAAGATGCCCTTTTAAATTTTTTTCAGAGATTATATTTCAGTTTTATTTCAGTTTTATGTTTTTTATTTCTAGGTTGCTACTCTATTTTATATACATATGATATTTTCCCCACATTTTGTGTGGTCTCGGGAAATCATAAATAGAGTAAAAAGGGTTTTCTCGTCTGTGTATGATCTTTTTCATGTGACTTATGTGATCTCAATAAATTAGAAACAGAGTGAAATGTTTCATTTTCCGGGTTATCTAACCAATCTCTAACCCTTGTTGCCTTAAAAAATTGAAATTTTTTTCTCATGTCATTGAAATATTTTTTTATGAGCATTCTCTCCAAGGACATCTTCCACGACAACAACAACACCTGCAATCCTCCTTCTAAAAAATATAATTTGTTTTTCACTAGGTCACTTGGTTAAAAGTTGCTTTATTAAGTAAGAGGCCTTGAGTTCAATTTTTTTTTTTTTTTTTACTTTTTAAAATTGTTTATGTATCCATTGTAAAGTGTAGTTCACTTAAATTATAAAACTAAATCACTATAACTAGCTTTAATATTTTATTTTAATTTATTTATTTTTCAAGCAACTTTGATTTATAAAGTAATTTAATTGTAAAAGTGATCCTCACCTATTCTATAAAAGTGGGTCACTTCATAAAAAGCTTGTTTGTAACAGTCATTTTATTAGAGGGAGGGTTATCATCACGTGGACCAGCATATACTTGGCACATGGTTCTTTGGTTACGATTTATGCCTTTTTTCAAAAGGGCATAACTTTCATATCTGAAGTTTGTCTTTTGTGTCATTCTTTTTAAACAACCTATTTTGTTGAGATATTTCCAACTAGACCATTTGTTTCATCTTATCCTCCATATTTTAATATGGAGTCTTATACTGATCGTTTTCTTACCAACACCAACTAATTCTCATGGAAATCCCATATGGATGATTTATTAGGAAGTAAAAGATTGAACTGGATTACCTTGGGGAAAGAAATAAAACCCATTGATGATGAAAAGAAAGTCAAATGGGATAATAATAATGATGAAATGATGAAACATGTGGACTGATCAGAATGTCCATCTATCATGATTTAAGATTTCTCCTTCAAGGAATTGATGACCTTGATGATGCTTGGGAAAATTTTGAAGCTTTGTTTCGTAAACAAAATATTATTCAATCCCACCAGTTGGAGAATCGATTAATGACCTTAAGTCAAAATTATTTTCCTTGCATTGAAGATTACTTATCTAAGTTCAAAACAATTAGAATTTTATGTATAGAATGAAAAATAGATATGCTGGAAGATCGATGCATATGTGTTATTCTTTCTAATCTTGGTAGTGCATATTTTGTTTTTGTATGTTCCTTATATTCCACCAGAGAATATATAGGGAGTGCTTATAGAAAACCATCTCTTGAGTCCTTTTATGATGCTCTAATTCAAGAGAAAGATAATATTATACAACTTGGATTGATTACCACTATAGCTACATTGAACAAATCCTTTGTGGCCTAGTAGAAAGATAAATCCAAGAATTCGAAGAAGCAATATCCTCACCAAAACAACAAGAAAAATAAGGGTCCTAAGCCCTCTTATCCAAGTTTCGGTTCCAATGGTGACAAAGGGAAAAAATAAGAAGATTTGCATACGTTGCATGTTTTGTGGGAAAAATGGTCATGAGGAGTCCAAATGTTTTAAGAAGATCGTAGCCTTAGAAGTAATGATGAAGAATCACGACAAAAATATTGATTCTTCTTCTTCTTCTCATGGACATGAACTCTCTACTTTTGGTTTCTCCTTCAATGAAAATTCTACTTCTTCTGTTTATTAGTGTCTTATCAATTCTGGAGCATATTATCATATGGCTAAGGATAAAGCCATATTTTTTTCTCTAAATCAATGTAACACCAAGAAAATATTTGTTGGTAATGATAGATTTCTTAACGTTTTGGGGTTTGGAATAGTTCTAGTAGAATATGGTCATTTCAATGATGTAATATGTGTTCCAAGTATTTCCTACAAGCTTATATTATTATATAAAATAACCCATTCAGGTGAAGGTAAAACCATAGAGTTTTCACCCCACCAAGTTGTAATCAAGGCTCTAAAATATCCTAAGCATTTTCTTGCAACTGGAATTTTTTTATGTTATTACAAGGTTGTACATTTTTGACAACTTTGGGTCATCATATATTTCATCATATTTTTTTTTCATAGCGATGACTTGAGCAAAATTTGGCATGAGTGGTTTGGTCCCCTAAACTATCGCTCATTGCAACAACTATGTAATCAACATATGGTCACTGGTCTTCCTCTTGTTTCTTGAAGAGATGGTTTTTTCATTGATTTTATTCTCAATAAACATCATTGGGAGAGTTTTGAAAAACATGTCTCTTGGCACACCTCGCCCCCTTTGCAGCTTGTTCACATTGACTTGTTCGGTCCACTTTCTTCCCCTTCTTTTTCTAGGTGCAAGTATTTATTAACTTTTATTGATGGATTTTCCATATGCATTTGGTTTTACTTCTTAAAACTTAAGAGAGAAGTGTTTGGCATTTTTTTTGCCTATACATCCCTTGTAGAAAAACAATTTGGTCATAAAATTCAAACGTTAAGAACATGTAATGGAGGAAAATATGTGAACAACAATTTTACAAGCTACTACACTTCACAGGGTATCCAAATGCAACACATTGTTCCATATACACCCTAAAAAATTGGTGTTGCTGAGAGAAACAACCACACATTAAATCAAATGTCTAATTGTATGATTCAATCTAAGGGATTAATTCATAATCATTGGGAAGGAGCTATTAACTATGCAAATTACATAGTCAATTGAACTCCCACAAAGGCTCTTAAAAGGATAACACCAAAAGAAGCATGGAATAAAATTAAGCCAGATGTAAGTCACTTCTTTGTACTTTGCATTGTAGCATGGGATCACATTTTTGATGAGAAAAGGAAATCTTCACAGTCAAAAAGTGGGAAGTGTATTTTTGTTAGTTTTTCTGAAGATGCCAAAGGTTAAAAACTTATTCAACCTCATTCAAGTGAAATTATTATTCAAAGAGGTGTTAAATTTGGTGAAAATTTCTTGGTATGCAAGCCTAATTTGGTGTTTGTGCCTTCTTTGGCCTATGATCCATCTTTGATGTTTGTGCCTTCTTCCGTTCATATTCTAGTATCTTCTTCTTTAGATTATGACAATGAGGATGAAATCCATATCTTCCATCTCATGTTCCTCCAGATGATACCATTAAACAAGAACCAACACCAACACCACTACTTCATATATGGGAATGTTCAACACGAGAAGTCGTTGGTGATCTTGGCGATGATCCATCATATCAGTGTTGAACACATTCGTAGTTCCAACGAGCCTCTTCTCTTTTATCTCATGTTTTAGATACTCATGATCCAGAGACATTTGTAGAAGATTTAGATCATCCAGCTTGGGATACAACAATGAATGAAGAGTATCGTTCTTTAATGGAAAATGATACTTGGGATGTTGTACATATTCTGAAAGGAAGAAAACTTGTCATATGTAAATGGTTCTACAAAACTATGTATGTGTCAAATGAAAATGTTGAAAGACACAAGGCTAGGTTAGTTTCCACATGATTCACCCAAGTTGAAGGATTTGACTATAATGAAACATTTTCCCCTGTAGACAAAATGAATTCTATCCACCTTGTTCCAAGCCTTCCAACATCACATAAATAGTAGGTCCATTAGATGGATGTCAAATTTTCCTTCTTGCATGGGGATTTTCAAGAATAAATCTACATGGAACAACCTCATGGCTATGTCCAAAATGTCTCTAGCCTTGTTTTCCACCTTAAGAAATCTATTTATGGTCTTAAGAAATCTCCTTGAGCTTGGTATGCCAAAATGGAAAGAATTATTTTTTATATCAACTTTTCTAGATGTCATTCTGACCCAAATGTATATTCCAAGAAAGTAGGAAGCCATTTCATAATCCTTTTTCTTTATGTTGATGACCTTATCCTCACTAGTAGTGAAACAAAACTTTTAAACCATGTCAAAACCAACCTTGAGAATAAATTTCAAATGAACGACTTAGGTTATTTTCACTATTTACCTATCCTCCAAGTTTTGCAAACAAAGGAAGGAATTTGTTTTTCCTAGTCTAAGTATGCTTGTGATATTATTCGTCACTTTCACATGGAATATTAAAAACGAGCCCATTCTCCCTTCCAATTTGGATTCAAACTTGTTTCCACCTATACTTCTCCCAAAGTTGATGCCACCTTGTACTATTAGTTAATTGGTAGCCTCTTATACTTGACTCATACCCAAGTTGATATTTCCTTTTGTTGTTGGTCTTGTTGCCTAATATATGCAAACACCCCATGAAATCCATTGGAAATGAGCTAAAAGAATACTTCAGTATGTCTAGGGTATAGTTCAATTAGAGATACACTACATCTTAGGTGGGACTCCTTTATTGTTTTCTTTCACCAATTCAGAATGGGATGGAAACCCTAATGATCAAAATTCTACTGCAGGTTATGTTTTCATCATTGGTTCAGGACCTGTCACTTGGGGTTGTAAGAAACAATAGGTTATTTTTCTTTCTTCAATAGAAGCAGAGTACCGAGAAACATTTAATGCAATTCAAGAACCCTAATGGCTTCGATAGATACTTTCAAAGTTTGGATTCCCATAGAAACATTTGAAAAACTTTTTGTGTGACAACCAAAGTGAAATCAATCTCTCCAAAGACTCATTTCAACATCAATGAAGAAAACATATAAAGCTACACATTAACTTCATCCAAAAGCTCATTCATGATCGATTTATTGAAGTTCTCTTTTTCACTACAAAAGATCAAGTTGTTGACATATTCATAAAGTCTCTTATAGAAGAAAAGTTTTCCAAACTTAGATCTATGTTAGAAGTTTAGGAAGTTGTCATTAAGGTGGATAAACTCTAATGCCTCATTCCTTATCCTATTTTGTTTCCTTTGTAAATCCTTCAATCATATCCCAAGTTTTTCTTAATGGGCGATGTTAAGATATTTAGAAACTTAGGAGTTGGTTGAGATCAACTTGGTCTAATGTGTCATTAGGTAAAAGTGTGTTTCTTTAGTATGCATTAGTAGCCATTTGTAGTTAGGTAATCCGACAGTCCCGATATGTTACCGACATAGAGTGATCTGAAAGTTCATATTCTCCTTGATCTTAACGACTACATTGATATGTGTCTTAACACCCAATCGGTCCATGATATCTATTTAAATAGTGTGGAGGGTCATTTGTCAATGATTTATTATGAGAAACTCTCTTTTAAATCACTCTGTGATATTTTTCTTTTTCATTAATAAATCTCTCCAAGTTGGATGGATTCATGCATGTTTCCCCATAGGGGTTTTACCACATCAGAACATTGGTGTGTTAAAATTTGATCTGGTTGTGTGAGTGGTTATTAAAGATGTTCTTCCTATGTTGGAATAGTTGTGTTGTTGAACAAGCATGATTACAATAATCAATATATTGCATGGCATATTAACTACCACATATAATATTGAAAAAATAAAAAACCTCTGACTTTGAGAAACAATTGGAAGTACCTCAACAAAAAAAAAATGATGAAAATAGATTAAAAATAAGAAATTGAATATCCTTTTATAATACATAAACTTTATTTATAAAAAAATTGTGTAATTATTAAAAATGTAGTTTTTCTCTCTCTCTATATATATTTTAACTTTATAAAATATAATGTATATGTTTATTTGCATGCATCACTATATACACTAATTGATAGTTTTTATTTATGAAATTTTGTAGATTTCTAAAGGAAAATAGGAATCGGCGCGACACTAATCTTCTCAAAAAAAAAATTACGATGCTTTTATAATTTTTATAAATGTTAAAGTCGTAAAACCTTCACCCATCTTCGTTTAAGGGTGGCCTGTGTGTCATTCAATTCCTACATCCTCTGCGTAGGAGATGGGAGGCGCCTCCAGTATGCTGATCATTATATTTAGAGTGTTGACAAAGCTTCTCGGTTGGGGGATTCTTAGTTTTTCACTCTGTTTATGGCATCAAAGATTACAGTTCACCTTCTTCTTGCATCGTTTTGGGTGGCCCCCTGGGAGTTTTTTAGACTGTGGAGCCCATTCACTGTTTTGAAATTGGCTTATTATCTTTGTTTGGGTCTCTTTTTGCTACAGCTGTAGCTGCTCTTGTAAATGAATCTATACTCAATATAAATTCGAGGGAATTTTTCATGGAAAAAAAAAAGAATCAAGGGGAATAACGTAATGAAATTTAATATATTTTTCTTTTGTATAGATTTATTTCCACTAGTGCAACATATTTTTTTTTTTATAGAATTTCTTTAAGTCTATAAAAAATTATAACAAAAAGAAAGTTGTGTTTTGAAATAACGATATATGTAGGAAAAAAAGATGAAATAAACAATATATTTAGAAATGTTTTATATATGTATAAAAAATTATAACAAAAACAATAGAAAGTTGTGTTTTGAAATAATGACATATGTAGGAAAAAAAAAAGAAATAAACAATATATTTAGAAATGTTTTATGTAAGTAGAATGTCTAGAATCTATTCTACAAGATTCCTTAGTTTCATAAGAAGTTACAGACTTTTGTATCACAAAAAATATCATTGAAATTAGGCACCTTAACCGAGGTTGGGACGAAAACTAGCAGCCATGTTAAGGTGGTAACATATGGTCAATTGTTAGGTTCGTTAGGTTAAACCTAATCCTAAACTAGTCACGTTGGTTACATGGCTTCTCATAAATTCACATCAAACATTATCTTACCTTAAATTTAAAATTAAAATAATGCATATGCATTTCATAATGCATGCTCGTTATGACACATATGGATTTATAATGCATATACATTATGTAGAACTGCAAAATCCTTTAAGCCTTATATAAATATACTTCCATGGTGGAAGTTGTTATCAAAGATATCTAGATAGCATGCTTATATAAACGTCCCCGTTATGACACATATGGATTTATAATGCATAAAAATTATTTAGAACTACAAAATCCTTTAAGCCTTATATAAATATTTTTCCATGGTGGAAGTTGCTATCAAAGATATCTAGATAGCATGTTTATATAAATTAGTTGTTGCACCTAGGATCATGTGTGGCCATTTGAGGTTTTTCCGTGACCTTTTACTCCGACGATCATTATTCATGGCCTTACACCAATGATTTCATCCACAAACCAATATGAAGGCCCTGAGATCAATAGGTGGTCGGAAATTCCTCCTAATAATGATCACATTATTAGTGAGATCCCAAATATCTGCTACAGACGTAATGTGTGCTGGTTTGAGACCTTTTCCATGGCCATTGATCCCAGGAAGCATTATTTTGGACCAAAGGCCCTTGATTTCATATCTATATATGATGAAGGCCTTGATACTTATTTATGGGATGGAATAACACCTACTAGTGCTTATTTATTTTAGTTAGAGGGAAAACATCATGTATAATGGTCATGCATGGTGGTTTGAGACATTTTTTATGGATGTCGATCCTATGAACCCCATTTAATGCTTAAGGTCCTTGATTTCATCCCGTGAGCTAACGATGTTCATACTCTCGATGGGAAGGTAAAGGTCCCTTATAAAAATTATGTTTGGTACTTCAAATCCTTATCCATACCCCTCAAATCCACGGGTAATTATTTATGGCCTTATTCCCTTGATTCCATCCCTCAAACAATGTTAAAACCATCAAACATATATGTGGTAGGAGATTTCTATCAAATATTTCTCGGTAGAATATTTATACAAACTCGGTGATGTGCCTAGGGTAATGTGTGGTGGTTTTAGGACTTTCCCAATCCAATTTATGCCAACATGCAATATTCAAGAAATTAGTCCTTTGATTTCATTAGAAAAACAATGTTAGGAAACCGAGGTCAAGGTAATTGTCCTAAAAAAAATCGCATTCATGGTTAGAGTCCAAATATCCCTTACATCGACAATGTGTGGTAATTTGAGACCTATTTAATCACCATAAAGCATGAGAATTTTCATTTAAGTCCCAAGGCCCTTTATTTCATCCCTTGACATTATGATGGAATTAATATTTATTCATGGAACTCAGTAATTTGTGATGGTGATCATGTATTTTTAGTTGGATGTCAAATATCCTCTATAGAAGTCATGTGTGGCAGTTTTAGGCCTCCTTCATGCTTGTCGAGATAGAGAAGCATATTTATTTACTAATTTGCATGTTTTAATTTTATGGTCGTTGACCCATAAATTAGACCATGGTGTGAAATACCTCATAATGACAATCACATTCCTAGTGGAATACTAAATATTGCATATAGTGGCCTTGTGTTGCGGTTTCATGCCTCATTCATGGTTGTTGAGACTAAGAATCCTCATGTAGGGACTAAGGCCCTTGATTTCATCCCTCAACCATTGTCATGGCCTTAATAAATATTGCATATAGTGGCCTTGTGTTGCGGTTTCATGCCCTAACTTGGGTCAAGGAGACCAAGAACCCCGTAGGTCCTAAGGCCCTTGATTTCATCCTCCAATAATTGTCATGGCCTTAATACATGTCTATGGTGCACAATACCTCCTAATAATGTTGATATTCCCATGTACATATGAAATATCCTCTATAAAGGTTATGAGTTATGATTGGATGCTTCATCCATGTGTGTCAATCATGAGAGTACTTATTTATGTCCTAACTTAATTGTCTTCATCTTGAAGGCTCTTAGGCCAACTTTCACACACCATACCTTCTAACCAAACTCATATTTTAGTTGGGGTTCAAAGATTGACTACATATGCTAGAAGTAGTGGTTAGAGGCCTCTTCCATGTTCATCAAACATTAGAAGCGTCATTCAGGATCCAAGGTCCTTTATTTCATCCCCTGATATTATGAAGGCCTTGACACTTGCCTAAGGTTGAAAATACCACTTATTGGTTCTTATGTGTTTTCATTCAAAGGCCAAATATCCCCTACAATAGGCATGTGCAGTGGTTTGATGCTTCACTTATGGACATCAATCCCACAAAGTCTCATTCAAGGTATAAATCATTTAATTTTATCCCTCGACCATTATCATGGACGTGATATATGTATACTATTCACTAATGATACCCATATTCTATATGGGAGCCTAAATATCCCCTATAGAAGTTATATGTAGTAGTTTGGGATTACATTGTCCATGGCCCTCAATCTTAAGGAGAGTTATGTAAGGCCTTAGGCCCTTGATTTATTCTTGAAACCATTTTCAACATGTTGATATAAGCCTATCTTGCACTACACCTCCTAATGACACTCATATTTCCACACAAATATCAAATATCCCATAGAAAGGTTATCAAAGGTGGTTGAATCCTTCATTCATATGAATCAAGCATGAGAGCACTCATTTAGGTCCTAAATAATTTGTTTTCATCCTGAAACTATTGTGAAGGATCTGAGCCTAATCCATGGTAGACAATCCATCCTAACCATAGCCATTGTCCTTGTTAGAGTTCAAATATCCATTAAATAGTTTATGAGTGGTGGTTGCAAAAATTTTGATTGGTCATCGAACTTGAGAAGTATTATTTAGGGCCGATAAAAAATTTAAGGATTGATAATTATCTTAAAGTTTATAAAACTTAATGAATCTTACTAATTCTTAAAATGCCAACTATAAAATGCTTGGTGACATTTTTTAAAAAGTATTCAAACTTATAAGTATTTTATGTAGTTTCTAGAAAATTTGGAGCTTTTTAGAGTAATATAATTTCATCATTTAGAATTTGGGTAAATTACTTTTAGAAGCAATTAAAATTGGTGAATACGTTTTTCTTGAAAAAAACTTGGAAAATTATCCCAATAGTGAAATTTAGCCCCTAAGATTTTCCCCACTCAGGGTCTAAGGCCCTTGATTTCATCCCCCGACCATTATGAAGGATTTTATACCTATATATAGTGTATAATACATTATAAAGGTGCTCACATATTTTTAGGTGGAGGAACAATATCCCCTATAGATGTCATGTTTGGTAGCTTATAGGTGTGATTCATGGTTGTCAGAGCCCTAAGACTAATATCTTATGCGTAATACATCTTAACAACAATCATGTTCCTACTAGGAAGCTAAATATCCCATATAGTGATCATGTTTGGTGATTGAATCATTATCCATGGCTCTCGAACTGTAATGGCATAATTTAGGATCTAATATCCTTGATTTTATCCCTCGACCATTCTCAAGGCATTGATTCCCATTAGTGGTGTGCAATACCTATTAATCATGCTCACATCCCCATGTGGTGGTTTGAGGGGTCATTCATGGATGTTGATTCTAAGAGTCCTAGACATATCATGTGTCCTATTTTGAGGCATGATTGATGGTTCTTCAACTACAAAGGATTCATTTAGGGCCTATATTTTATAATTATTATTTTTTTTATAAGGAGAAGCTCATGGTTATAATGGGTAGTGGGTTTGTTGATAACTTGCAGGAATTATAAATCATATTTTTTAATATTGAAATACAAAACTCCATTTTCGTAGGCTTCAAGACCTTTTTCTCTTCACTCTAAGACAAAACGAATAACAACTACACATAATACTATTTTTTTTTCTTGGCATTTTTTAGATGCATTTATAAATAAGAAACAATATCTTACAATTTTTTATGGGGAATATATGTAGAAAATGTTGAAAAGAAGAGATGAAGGTTACAGCACATGAAGAAATGAAATAATAAAAAGAAAAGCAAAGGAAACATACATGGAATCATAGGCCTTCAACATATACAATCCCCCTTGGGAACTATATGGTTATTGTTTTAGTTTTATTAAAGCTACACTCTATAGCAACAAAATGAGATAAACAACCAATATTATGTTCATTTATATCAGGTGAGCATAGTTGTCCATATCACTAATAGTCATCGACTAGATAGTAGAGAAGAAACAAGAGTGATATCGAAATGGTGTTACCTCTACATATGCCATGACCAAACCTAAAAGTTGGCATTATGTGCAACACAACCGTATTTTATTCTAAGATCATTTAATAGTTAAGGATATACCATTTCATTGACATTGGATCTGATTAAATGGTTATGTAGTTGGTAGTTTGGTGTATGATATGGTTTGTAGTAGACCAAAAATTGAACAGGTAATGGGAGTCTTGAGTTAATTCATGGCTAATATTGGATGTGAACATTGGGCTATAGTGTAGAGGGTCTTTAGGTATTTATGCATTATTTTTGAATATTTGATTTTCTATCATAGTGATGTTTCAAGGGACCCACACTCAATGGACATAGACAATTATGTGGATTTTTATTGGGTAAGGTATGTATATAGAAGGATTTAAATACCATGAACAAATGTAAAAACATATATCCAATAACTAACATATCTAAACTCTTATGGAAATCACTAAACCAATAAACTACATCTAACAAATAAAAGAGAGGACAAAATAAATTTACATGGTAAAACCCTAAGTTGTTGAAAAATTGGGCCGTCTATTCTTTAAAAGTCTCCTAATTACATAAGTTAGAGAACACTCAAGTATGGAGTTCATATGGGATCCATACAACTCTCAAGGATTACATAAGAACATTTCAATTGAGACTCCTTCACCTCTATTATACAGGTTAGACAGATAGGAGAGCATATCCCATGATGAATGTAGGATTAACTCACTTTATGAAGGGAATATGATATCATATGACATGATCAATGTGGGATAAATTCACTCTATAAATTAGTGAGTTAATGAAAAATAATATGCCCAACAATCTAGAAATTTCTGATTATGTGTACAAAATTCCTTACTGTTATGATAGGAAGTATAACACTAAATGTTCCCACTAATAAAACATTAAACACATTCTTACATTCACCATTAATGTTGACTAGAGGGATAAAATACATTTGGATGGAGATGTAATTATGACTAGTATTCACCATTTATGACAAATTCCCACATCCCCATTAACTTGTGAAGATTGTTGGGATAATAATTTGACACCTTTTACACCATAAGTTGGTCCCCTTCTTGACCTTTTTACCATTCATGTGCACCCATTTACTATTCATGATACCGCACTTACCCATACTTTTGATGTTAATGTTCCTAACAAGGTTAATGTTGTTAATTGTCATAATCTCATTTGTTTTTAATGATTTAGAGAGAATTTGGATTAATCTTTCTTATGAAGGTTTAGATAGTTTTGTTCCCATACCTATAGTTGCTCTAGTACCCAAGTTTGTAGGTTGTCATATAGGCATGCACCCAGGTAGAATATGGTCACATAAGTTTTAAATGTCTAACCCCCAGCCTAGTCTGTGTTCCTTCATTCATGTCAAGGTTTCACATAGAGGTATCCAAATCATGATTTAAAATTTGGACAAATTGTATGAGGGAGAACCAATTAATCAAATTTGGATGTGATTTCTGGAGAATTGAAGAAGAATCTAGAAAATTCGTGACATGGGTTTTTTCCAAAACATACCCATTTAGGTGAGAGATGGGTTGTTTCTCTATGAAATTTTTGGATAGAGAGATAATAATGGTTATTCAGAAGGGTCCTTTCTTGTTTTGACCATTGGTTAACTGCGTCCCAAACAAAGCAACCAACTCAAGCCCATTCTTAGATAGTTTTGTGGTAAATGGATAAAATTTAATCAAATATTGAGTTGTTCTTCAACCAATATCTACCAAAAACACACAAAGACAATATTTTGTAAATATGTCCATGATTGAAAGCCTAGATTTGGAGGAATTGGTTCCAATTCACCCCCTTCCTCTTTGTATAAAATGTATGAGAAGATTAGAGGGGAGGGATTACAGATTGAATTTTTTCCTTCTATAATAGTTGAGGTCTATTATTCTCTTCATTAATATAAGTGACAAGTTGGTGCTTGAGATTAATTTTGTGGTGTAATTTCCCTTTCAGTTGTGTAGTCTCTTTGATAGCGTGGCACTGGTTGGGAGGGCCCACCAACTCAGCCCACATTTCACCCTTCTCCTATCATTGTAACATATATCAGCAATAGTGATTTAGATTTCAATATATTCCCTCTCATTTCATAGAGAAACATGTCTCATTCCTTAGTTCATTAATTGTTTCCATTTCTTATGCTTCAGTTCTTGTTTGCAGAAGACCATGGTTCATGAGAAAAACTCCTCTCTTGAATCCCTTGAATGCTTGACTTTTTGAGTGGGTGGTGAAAGATTGGGTTTAGCACCCTTGGAGAAGCCTTGATACAAATGGCCCATATCTTTTAAATTTCCTTTCTTTCTTGCATTTTCCTTGGTTTTTTGGTAGAAGTGAGATATCTTACTAAAGGGAAAGGATATGCATTGCAATTCTTCATGGTTGCATGAATTCTTTGCTAATCCATCGTGAAATATTGCAACCCATAGTGAAGGGGCTTTCTGTTGACACCCTATTTAGCACCATATCTCATGGATTTAACATTTTTTACATCATTTATTTTTCATAATAGATTAGAGGAGGCTATGGTCCTGCAAATACTTTTACTACATCTCACAAGCTTATGATCCCCCGAGTTGATGATTTGATGTCTAGAATTTATTTCATATAAATTCCCCTACATTATTGGCATCGTTTCCGAGGAGGCGAGAAAGGATTAGAGCATTTAAAGTTTTTTTTTCTATGCATAATTTGGTTGTACCAATATTTAAGACTTGGAGGAGTAGAGACGGTAAGATACAAAGGTGCTCTCATATTTGAAAGGTTTCTAGCCTAATGTGTTCACTTTGATGAGTTTATACAATCGCTTTTCTTGTTGGATTAGTGTACCCTCTTTTGGATTGATGCATGGAATGGGAGATCTCATCATGTCAATATAAAACTTGGTGACAACAGGGTCTCAGTAGTGTGAGTCGTCTGAATACATGCTCTTATTTGGAATTTGTCTCATGTGGTGTGCTATATTTCACCATTTTATTAAATTTCTTATTTTTTGTTTGTAAGAATCCCATGTACTCACCCATGTGTGAGACAACGATTAGTATACCAACCAAAATAATGTAAATATGCTCAAGAATTTGTTGAGAAAAGGAGGACGCACCGTTGCAATGATCTTCTCAAATCCTTACCCACACTCCAGATTTGTTACCATGGATGAGGCTACAATTCAGGAAACATTGGAAGAATCACAGACCCATGAACATATTCCAGAAGAGGAGGATCTATAATTTTCTTCTAGTAGTCCTTGTGGGCATATACAAGAGTCATGGACCAAATCATATGGAGAGCATACACTAGAGCCATAGATCGAAGAATTTTTTGAATGTTTTTCATGAGATCCTTTGTACATTATGGAGTGTAAATACCAGTTGTCCAATACACTAGAGCCATAGATCGAAGAATTTTTTGAATGTTTTTCATGAGATCCTTTGTACATTATGGAGTGTAAATACCAGTTGTCCAAAGAGCCTCATGATATGACAACCAGAGAAACCCAAAGAGGCAAATATTACATTGAATCTTGGTTCCAAAATCATTACCAGCCACAATAAACTTCTAGCCTTCAATACTTCTTGGCATCATCTCCACAAAAGAAGTTTTCCTCTCATGTCAAGGCAACCATTAAGGTATGTTTATCATACCTGGATACGTGCCTGCTTATAGATTTTCTATACACATGGTTCCACTGGAAGTACTCATACACTTGAAAATGTTTCCTTTTTTTTTCAAGTAGGGTAGGATAGTAGATCCGTGGATTTCAATAAATGATGGATACATTTGTTGGTTTAGTTTAAAGTACAATGCAACAAAATTTTAATTTTTTGGAATAAGAAGGGAATATCAATAGTTGACAAGGTAGCTTGAGGGAGATCTATGTTCTCATAGAAATATTTTGTTGATATTTGTTGGATATTTGCAAGGTTTCGTACAAGTTAAAATTTGCAGATAATTTGTAGCCAACAAACATCTCTAAGACATCAATAGTCTTATCTAACAAAAAAATTCGTCTCCTTTGGTACTCGAACTACATGGTGGATTCCAGAAATCTACGGATGTATTTTGTTTCTCTCATCAATTGGTCAGGTCTGTAGTAGCTCCGATTCATTCTTCACTTCCAGTATGTAAGTATCAACCCCAAAGAACTTAGGTAACCTAAGGTAAAGAGTTTCTAATCCTTCTAATTTATTGGAAAAGAAGGGAATCTCTATTATAAATAAAAAATTATAACTTTGTTACCTATCTTATGTGCCACCTATCATTTTAATTTTAACCTGTACCACCAATAACCACTATTGTCCCTTCATATATATACATATGTTCTTTTGATTTTTTCCAAAACCCCTCACACTTACAACATTCTGATCCATGGACCTGGTGATAATGTTGAAAGTATGTTTGATCTTTTTAAATCAAAATGACATAGTGGAACATCAACACCCTATATGCATGATTTTGGCCAAATATTTCCCTTAATGCATCTTTGAAAGTTTCCTTACTATGTGTGATGTATATGGGCCCATTTTTTATACAAAACTTTTTCTACTTTTTTTTTTACATATGGATATCATAGATTTCCTTATGAGGGCTATGTTCTTGTATTGATACTATTTTCATGAAGGAAAAAAAAATCCATTAAAATTCTCTATCTCCATCAGTTTAAAATTCAATGTCATAAGTTGGGGATGGTGATAAGATTTAATCTGATTACAACTTTATACAGGAAAGGTTTAAAATTGCCCAATTCTACTAGGAAAGCTCATGGTATTGGACATATTATAAATTACAATGTTGTGGATGCTTAACAAGTTTTAAGAAATTGCAGCTTCGTTATATTTGGATGATCCCTTTGTAAGTTGGGTTCACGTCATTTCTATGTTGTCTGGTTTTATTTGCATGGAATTGATAATTGGAATTGTATCATGGGGATATAAGAGGAATAAGAGATATCAATTTCAATTAATGAAAATCTGTGATATTTGTATGAAGGAAATTAATGAATTCTTGAGTTATATGAGGGTTATCAAATTACAAGAATGGAAATAAATTTCTGAAAATGTGTAGAGTCTTTTAGGAATTCTAAATGTTAATGGATATGCAATATTATTATACGTGGGTGTACACATTCACTTGTTTCAGCAGTGCAATTCACTACATACATGTTTTTGGGAGAATAACTTACACTAGGGAAGGTGTTCACTGTAAGATTCTTCAAGAGACCAATCTTTCTGTCAAGTTGTCTCCATTGTTTTTCTCTCTGATTTCAAGATATTTCTTTTTTGTTAGTGCTCTTGGAGACACAGGTTTTTTTATATTTGCAAATTTTCCAGTTCATGTGAAGAATTGGCCTTTGATTATTTTTTGATACTTGAAGATGGGGAACTTCTTTATGTCTCATTAAATTTTCTTCTAGTGAAGGTTAGCAGGTTGGAAAAAAATTTGAATTCATTTCATGCTACTAATTTTTACTTTTTGGGTTGTCAGGAAGACATTGGCAAACGTGGTTCTGGTGAGAAAGATAAGCATTTTACCAACATCATATGATTCCTACATATATCTAGACAAGCATTAGAGCCTTCCCAACAATTATGAAGCAACCATTAGGACAATAATTTAAAAAAGAAAATGCATGTTGAGTATTGGATATATAGTTGCTTTTTTCAACATTCTATTCATGCTTGCTCTAAATTACCTAACCACAATGTATATCATTACATATTGGGGATGTTGTCTCTTATTATGCTTATTTTTGGATTTATTGTTGGCTTGGTATTACTTTAACGACGCAAGCCTCCCCTCACCGGGAAAGCCGCCCCACCAGGACCTTCTTCGCACACGGGCCCGAAGAGTCTAAGTACTCTTCCACTCCTCTCGGGAGTCTTCGTCACCCACCAGACTCTCCCTGGCGATCTCCCCTTCGCAAAATCGGGAAATCAGTGCTCGCGCTATCGCGAACCTTGTGTGCACGTTCTCGTGCAAATCAAATCCCCGAACCCCGAATGCCGAGGGTCAACGGGTCAACGTTCCTTCCTAATCGGGGATTTCCCTATCGGGAAATTGGCGGTTGAGTTGTCCCGCGTCTCATGCCACACCAATCTTCGAACCCCGAACTTCGACAGCACGCCACCTGTCCTCCAGTGAGTCTCGTGGTCCCACACTGCCACGTCAACCTCGGGATTTCGTGGATCGCGAATCCTTGATGTAAGACTCCCTTGACGTTGAGAATCCCGATTCTCCGAACCCCGACTCCAAGGGATCCGTTGACGCGTGCCCTAGAAATCGACGGGTGTGGTTATATCGGGGAATCACAGGTCGCGGTTTCGCCGGTCGAAATTCCCTTGCATCGCAAAATCTCGAACCCCGATCTTGCGATGCCACCTGTCAACACCTCTGGGTAAGGTCTATACCTTGACACCTGTCTCCCCCTCGTGCTATCAGGAAATCGCGATTTGCGAATTCACGTTTCCTGATGCACAAGACCACAGTCTTCGCAAAACCCCGAATCCCGACTCCTCAGGATCCTGCGCCACGTGTCCCCTCTCCGATCAATGGTCTCGATTGATTCGGGAAATCGTCGATCGCGATTTCAAAGATTTGAACTCTTGCCTCCGGAAAACATCAAACCCCAAACCCCGATCCCCAGGGATCCTGTGCCACGTGTCCCTGTCCAGATCAACGGTGCAGATCGATTCGGGGAATCGCGATTCGCGATTCTACGAGGTGTGAGTTCTCACCTTGCCAACTCCTGAATGCCGAAACCCCGAAGTTCGATGGACTTGGGTTCTTCTTCACCTGTTCTCACGGGTTATCTTCCGCGCAACTCCTCCACGATCCGACGGTCCTCGGGATTTCGCTGAACTTCCCTGGAGTTACACACCGTCGATTCTCTTC
>SNQJ01S0015207.1:111195-126009 GCA_010110895.2 Picea sitchensis
CTAAGTACTCTTCCACTCCTCTCGGGAGTCTTCGTCACCCACCAGACTCTCCCTGGCGATCTCCCCTTCGCAAAATCAGGAAATCGGTGCTCGCGCTATCGCGAACCTTGTGTGCACGTTCTCGTGCAAATCAAATCCCCAAACCCCGAATGTCGAGGGTCAACGGGTCAACGTTCCTTCCTAATCGAGGATTTCCCTATCGGGAAATCGGCGGTTGAGTTGTCGCGCGTCTCATGCCACACCAATCTTCGAACCCCGAACTCTGACAGCACGCCACCTATCCTCCAGTGAGTCCCGTGGTCCCACACTGCCACGTAAACCTCGGGATTTTGCGGATCGCGAATCCTTGATGTAAGACTCCCTTGACGTCGAGAATCTCGATTCTCCGAACCCCGACTCCAAGGGATCCGTTGACGCGTGCCCTACAAATCGACGAGCGTGGTTATATCGGGGAATCACAGGTCGCGGTTTCGTCGGTTGAAATTCCCTTGCATCGCAAAATCCCGAACCCCGATCTTGCGATGCCACCTGCCAACACCTCTGGGTAAGGTCTATACCTTGACACCTGTCTCCCCCTCATGCTATCAGGAAATTGCGATTCACGAATTCGCGTTTCCTGATGCACAAGACCACAGTCTTCGCAAAACCCCGAATCCCGACTCCTCAGGATCCTGCGCCACGTGTCCCCTCTCCGATCAATGGTCTCGATTGATTCAGGAAATCGTCGGTCGTGATTTCAAAGAGTTGAACTCTTGCCTCCGGAAAACACCAAACCCCGAACCCCGATCCCCAGGGATCCTGCGCCACGTGTCCCTGTCCAGATCAACGATGCAGATTGATTCGGGGAATCACGATTCGCGATTCTACGAGGTGTGAGTTCTCACCTTGCCAACTCCCGAATGCCGAAACCCCGAAGTCCGATGGACTTGGGTTCTTCTTCACCTGTGCTCACGGGTTATCTTCCGCGCAACTCCTCCATGATCTGACGGTCCTCGGGATTTCGCGGAACTTCCCTGGAGTGACACGCCATCGATTCTCTTCCTCGTGAGAATTCTTCCGCTGCACCACCTTTGTCCTGTATGAACTCCACCGGAGTCTTCTCCCACAATGACACAAAGGTATTATTCCAGGCCTGTTCCTACGATGCTTGCAAGGAACTATCCCTCCTGATCTTTTTCTCTCTCTGACTTCTTCAGAGACTTCTCGCGTCCTTCCTGTGCTCAACTTCCAACAACTCTCAAAGCGTTGAAGTCGTCTAGACCTGTGTAATCCTGCTAACAGCAGTCCGGTCCTCCTTCTCTCAGACTCTGTTCTGAGACTGCAATTCGACCTGCACTCACCTGCACGGTTCGAATAATCCAAGTCGACTCTGGGCGAAAGAGAACAAAAGTTCAACTGCTCAGCCTCCTCACGCACTCTATGCGGAGGAATTCAACTGCACTCTATGCAGGAATCTCTAGACTTTAAGCAGAGAAACAATTGTAACTCATTCCCTCATTCTCTCAGATTTCGAACCCGGTATGCAATCACATATGCAGCATATAGAAGATAAGCATAAAAAGAAGCAAGCATGCAACAGTATAATACCAACAACACAAAGGGACTAAACACATCCATGGAATTGAATAAAAGCTTTCCTATTAATTTAATGTCTATACATGGAGTTTCTTCACAAGCTCTTTGCTCTGCTCTTCTTCTCTTCTAATGCTAATGCTGAATAATAATCAATTACACAAGGAGGGTGCCTATATTCGTTTTCCCTCCTGGAAGATGAAACGGTCTAATCTACAGCTAACCCTATCTACCAGCATTTAAAACTGTTAAATGCATTCTTATCTATTTTATATTACAAGTGCGCTCAACTTTGAATGCCTTTAGTAAAACGGCGGCGCAACAATACCAAGGTAGAATTCAAAATTTGAGGTTTGTTGGCTTGTCCAGCTGTCTCTTCTTTCTCCTCGCGCTGGTTCGTATGATGAATTGCGGATGAATTTTGGATGCTCCTGCATCATTTAATTTGGAATGAATGCAAATAAGCTCAGATAATTTCCAAAATTTTGAGCATGTATTAAGGTAAAAATTTTGATTGTGGGATTATTCATAACAACATTCTTCAACATTCCCGTACCTATACAGGAAACTCATAATAGGTACGTGAACGTTGTAGATGCGTTTTAAAACAAAATGTTAAGCAGAGTTGAAAATGGATTTATTTTCAAGGTGTTTCCTCTTAGAGCTTGAGTAGGGAGACATAAGAGAATGTCTTCATATATTTTGAACCTCCAGAAGATTGAAGGGTGTAAAGAAGGGAGACAATCCACACTTAATCCATGGAAGGAGGTACATATGTATTCATATGAGAGGAATTTGACGTCTCCTTGAAGATGTTACCCAGAGGATTATTTACAACAATCCACTTCCTTCCATAGTTACACCAATGTATCATCAATAAGTTGGTCAAAATTCAATAATAGGGTAGTGAGGAAGTCATAAAAATCAGGGGACCTAAAGATTCAAATCTAGTAAAGTTTTGAATGATGCACCTATAATAATTGAGATGATACTAAAATCAGCTCAGGAAGTTTGTGTAACATATGGGGAGCATGTAATTAGCTGATGGAGAACCCTTTTGTACCTTCTAGACTTATATTTAATAGGATATATGTATATCACTAGACAGAGGTAGAGCATGACCAATTGGAAGAGTTACTTCTAGCCTAACATTTTTGGAAGAATTCGAAGGTATATTTTAAGAATAGTTGAAAAAGAAGGAAATTGTTTCCTAAATAACGATTTTTTCCTAAATTCACTTCCTTTTTGTCACTATTCATGTCTATAATGATGAACTAACTAAGGATATAAATCCTAGAAAATTGGTCATGATGAAATTTGAAGACTTGATAAAAGTTGTTGGTTGTTTGTGTTGGGGTTGATGCTTTGCAAGGAGGTAGTGAGAACAATCTCCTTATAAATTTGTTTCTAGATGGACCCGAGATGACACAAGGACCTTTGACATTCAAAAATGTTCATTTCAAAACGTGGTTTGGACTTTTGGTCCTCATTAAATGTTTGAACAACATAAAGGATTTTTTTATGACAGGGAAATATAGCAGTTGCAATGTAGATTGATAAGATTAAACCAGAATGGTAGTAAAGTTGGATATTCTTGGGAGCACTTTGAAATTAGAAAATGGTCTTTTCCTACTTAATTTGGCATGAGGACATGTCAATCCTTAGGCATGGAGGATATGTTGGGATGCTAATTTGACACCTTTTAAACCATCATTTGGTCCCCTTCTTGACCTTTTTACCCTGCACATGCACCCATTTACTATGTACGATACCATGTTTACCCATAATTTTGATACTAATGTGCCTAATGAGATTAATTTTGTTAGTTGTCATAATTTCATTTGTTTTTAATTATTTTGAAAGGATTTGGATTAATCTTTGTAACATACCCAGCCACCCACAGGCTAAGCTATGCCACATCAAACCCACTTCTGGAATTATCTCGATTTCTGGTCAAATATTTACATAATAAAGAGGCATGAAATATTCACATGCAGAGCTACATATTCATGCCACAACATAAATAAATGAGACATGTGTAATGCACAACAATAACCAACAAGAATGCATACTATGGATATGATTTTCATAAATAAATAAATACACAGGTAAATAAAACCATAACAGAGAGAACTTATCTTTAATAAAACTAATCACCAACTGGCTACAAAACAAGGATGTTCAATAGTAATGTCATCCCTGCTCTAGGGATATGCATCCACAAGGATGGTTCTAGAGTGTCACTCGGATTCCCAAACCAGTCATCACTCAATCTCTCACAGGATTTTCAGCACCCATATCAATCCAAGTACACCAACTCTCTTCTACCCATCCTACACAACCCAAGAGAATGGACCCCTTTTTTTTCCACGCAGTCCCTTGGGTCGTCCATCTCCTTCCAAGGCTCCAATGCATCTAGTAAAGAATCTCCATGCTAGGACTCTCATGATTCACAACTATGAGAAAAACTGAACACAAGCCAAAGAATCTCAGACATGCATTCCTTAATTCATGGCTTGCATACACCAACGATATTTACAACAAACAAAACCATGGATTGTCTCCCACAATTTGTTTTCCCTTCACAAGAAAAACACGAATGAGGAAAGATGAGTGTGTGAAAGGATGAGTGGAGTGAGAACATAATTAAAGGTGTGAACAATGAACCATGAGTGAGTGAGTGAATGAGTGAAGATGAAGAAACCCCCACAACAAACCAAAGATGGGTTTATGTAATTCTTGGAATTAAGGAACTACTTGACCTTCCCCACAAGAAGCTCAGGTAACTCTTATTCTCCATTAAAACAAAATGGGTAAATACAATATAAAAAAATACTTAGCCCCTCAAGCCCCTTGTCTTGTGGAATCATAGCCCCCTATAACTTGTTTCCTTGTCCGACTAGCATACAATGATGTATATATTATTAATAATGATCAAAACATTACATTACCTTAGCACATTGGCCTCTTTCAACTGTTTTGGTACTTTGGCCTTTCATTAACAAACTAAATTATTTAGTATGGGGCTCAAAATTAGGGTGTTACATTTCCCTCTCCCTTATTTTGGCACTATCCTCAATGCATATACAAAACAGAAATAAAAATTTCAAATTAATTTAAAAAGTTGTGGGTACTCTACCCGCATGGCATCTTCTACTCCAAAGTAGCATCTTCAAGACCATATCAAGTCCACTGAACTTTTACCAACCCTATAACTTGATTCCAGAGCATTTTGACTTTTCTGTCCAATATTCGCATTGGATGGACTTGAAAGTCTCCCTCTATTTCTACCTGAATCAGATGCAAATCAATAATATGGTTAGGATCATGTACATATTCTTTTAGTAAAGATACGTGAAATACATTATGCACATCCATGGAAGAAGGAAATGCAAGAATGTATGCAAATGACCCTATTATGTCCAATATCTCAAATGGACCATAGAATCTGGCTGCTAGCTTTGTACAACTACCCAAATTCAAAGAATTGTTCTTTGGATTCACTTTTAAAAGCACATGCTCCCCCACTTTAAATTATCTAGTTGTCATGTTCTTTTCTACATATATTTTCTGTCTATCTTGAGTTTTCTTTAAATTATGCTTAATTCTAACGATCTGGTCTTCCATATCCTTGAGCAATTCTGGCCCAAGTACCACTCTGTCTGTTGGGTTGTCCCAGTTCACTGGAGTATTCAATTTCCAACCATACAACGCTTCAAATGGGCTCATTTCAATGAAGCTTGATACCCATTATTAGATTCAAACTCAACCAAGTGTAATTAATCTTTCCACTTAGATGGATTATCCATCACATTCATTCTCAACATGTCTTCAATTACTCGATTGACTCTCTCTGTCTTCCCATCTGACTGTGGATGGTATGTTGTGCTAAATATTAGATTTGTACCAAGTCCTTTAAACAATGCCCTCCAGAAATTTGAAGTAAACTTGGTATCTCTATCTGAGACAATTGTCTTAGGTATCCAATGCAACCTAGCAATCTCCCTCATGCAAATTTCTACAATATTATTTGTTGTATGCGTCATTTTTATAGGAACAAAATGAGAAGCCATTGTCAATTTATCAACCATGACCACTATTGAATCTTGTTTTCTTGTTGTCCTGGGAAATTTACTTATAAAGTGAATGGTTACTGCTTCCCACTTCTTCTCTGAAATTGGTAATGGCTATAGCAAACTTGCTGGGTGCCTATGATCAACCTTCACTCTCTAGCATTCCATACATCTGGAAATGTAATCAATAATATATTTTTTCATTCTTGTCCAAAAGAATTGGCTTATTACTATTGTAATAATTTTCTCGTAACCAATATATCCGACATATGGAACATTATGCATTTCTTTTAATACCAAATTCCAAAGTTCTCCAGAACTAGGAACATAAATTCTATTTTTATGCATAAGTAATCCATCTTCCTTCATCTCGTATTCTTTAATTTTCCATTATACATTTTTTTGTTGTAATCTTTCTTTCACCTGTAGGTAATGTTGATCCATAACAATAAAATCTAAAATTCTACTCTTTAAATCTTTCTGATGCATACTAACAATTGTAGCATGCATGAGATGTACTCTTCTACTAAGTGCATCAACAACTTTATTTTATTTTCCTTTGATATGTTTGATGTCAAAATCGTATTTGCTTAAAAATTGCATCTATCTTGTTTGCATGGCATTCAAAGTTGGTTGTTCAAAAAGGTATTTCAGACCAATGTGGTCCATTCTTAATTCAAATCTCTTCCCTGTGAGATAATGCCTCCACATATTCAATGCGTGAACAATGGAAACAAGTTCCAAGTAATGTGTGGCATAGTTCCTGTCATGTTCTTTAAGCTTTATGGACTCATAACTAATGAGATGTCCATTTTGAGTGAGTAATCCACCAAGTCCTTTCTTGCATACATCTATACATACAAAAAAAATTCCATTTGGATCAACAATGTTTAAAATATGATCACTAGTAAGTAATTCTTTCAGCAAATTAAAGTTCTCTTCACACTCAGATGTCCATTCAAATTTAATTCCCTTATTTTGAAAAGAAGTGATGGGATTAACAATCTTTTAGATCCCTTCTATAAATATTCTGTAGTAACCAACTAATCCCATAAAATATCTAAGTTCTGAAACATTCATGAGTTCTAGCCATCCTCTAATGGCTTCAATCTTCTCTAGATCCACTGTTATACCTTGTTTTGAAATAATGTGTCCCAAGTAATGGATCTGTTCTTGGTAAAAATAACACTTTCTAAGATGAGCATATAGTTGATGTTCCCTCAACACTTACAATACCAATCTTAGGTGATGTTCATGCTGTTCCTCTGACTTAGAATAGACAAGTATGTCATGCATGAATACTATGAAAAACTTATCCAAATAATTTATGAATGTGCCATTCATTAAGCACATAAATATAGTTGGTGCATTGAACAATCCAAATGGCACCAATACAATTCATAATGCCTATACCTGGTTCTAAAGCCTATCTTATCGATGTCTTGTTTCTTGATTCTTACCCAATGGCATACCGATCTGAAGTCTATCTTTCAAAATATATTTTCCCCTCTTATCTGATCAAAGAGATCATCAATTCTTGGTAGAGGGTACTTGTTCTTTACAATGGATTTATTCATTTGTCAAAGTTTAGTACAGAGCCTCAAAATCCCATCCTTCTTTTTAACAAAGAGTAGTGGTGCTCCCCAAGGTGAAACACTTGGACGTATGTACCTCTCTTCAACAATTCTTCCATCTACATTTGTAATTATTTTAATTCTGGTGTACTCATTATCTAAGGTGTTTTTAATATTGGGGAAGCTCCTGGCACTAAATCAATAGAGAAATATATCTCCCTCTTTGGTGGAAACCCTGGTATTTCTTGGAATACATTTTGAAATTCTTGTAGTACCGAAAATTCTTCAAGGCTTGGCCCCTTTGTATTGTTTGTCTCCTCCAGATGGGTTTCATACAATTGACATCATTTTCTGAAAAAATTCTTGACTTGTAAGGTTGAAATCTCCCTTATAGAGATGGGTCTTGGAACTCCTTTCACAGTGCTCTATTTTCCTTCTTCATCATGACATGTAAATGTCTTGTTATGACAATGTAGAACAACATGATGCTTGTCCAACCAATCCATTCCAATTAGAATATCATAAGACCCCAATGGTATAATATTTAGATCAACATTAGTATTCACACCATTAAGACTTATGGAACAACCTCTAACCATATCATGGATTCTCCATTTGGTTCCAGTGGCTAGATAAAAAAAACTTAATTTTTCAAGCTTACTTTTCTCTAGATGTAAACTATCAACTATTTTAGGATTAATATAACAATGCCTTTCTCCTTAATCAATTAAGATAGTAACAAGATGATTAATGATCTTACCTTCCACCTCGATCATATTGGATTTATTTTCTGCTTGTCGATCATCTAAGGCTGCATATATTCTTCCTATCTCTTCTACTGTTGTATCCTCTTGTATATTGTGTATGGTCTTCACTCTATCCTTTCTCTGAGGACAATCCTTGTACAAGTGATCTTATTTGCATCCCCAACATTGGATTGGTGTTCTTCCCCTTTTTCCCAAAGAGTCTTCTCTCTTCAATTCATTCTTAGCATACTAGTCTTGATGATTTTTATTTGAGCTATTTCTATTAAAAGGAGCTTTGAATCCCGTCTTCCTTTGATCATATTTATCCTTATTCTTATCCTTCCAAGATTTATACAAAGACTCTATGCCCTTTCCTTGCTCATACATGTACTTTACCTTCCTAATGGTCTTAGTCAAAGTCCTAGGTTCATCATATTGGATCTTCTCTTTATAAAATGATGGAATTCCACTCAAAAACCTATGTACTTCCACCTTCTCATCTTTTATAAACCCCACATACTTTATAATCCCCATGAACTTCTTTTCGTACTTTGACATGGTCATGCTTCCCAGCCTAAGTTCAAAGAACTCCTACATTTTATTTTCATAGAAGTGTTCTGAAAGGCGCTCCTTCTGAAAATATTTCTTGAACTGCTTCCAAGTGATCCTATTCTCATTAATGTGCTCAACTTGCTTTAGTTGATCCCACCACCTAATTAGTTTCCAATGTAAATGGTATGTGGAAATTTTGGATTCTAACTTTGATTATTATTTATGCAATTGAAAATACCTTGTGATTCCAAGAAACAATGCCTCAACATTGTCTTCATCTTCCCTTTATCTTTCACCATCAAAGGATGGTGGATTAAGCTTCCTCAACTTTCCTTGCAAAATTTCCAATTCATGTCTTCCAATTCATGGAATATTTATATGCATAAGGTTTCTTTGTTGAGTAGGGAGGTGAGTGATGTATAAGAGTTATGATATCACTTATTCAATAACCATCTCTTATGCAGTCATCTCTTCTTTCATGACATCTTTCATCTTCCTCCTGTTTTGAGTTTGATCCATTCTTTGTTTTCTTCTGCAACTGATTTAATGTATGTATCACTTGAGCATTTATCTGATTTTGTTCTCTTATCAGTCTCTCATTGTTTTCTTTGTAACTTTACACTTCTATTTTTAGGCTTCTCATAGTATCTATCAATGTTTCTTGTTCCCCTCTAGCTTGGTGTCCGTTGGATTCTATCTTTGCATTACCAACACCGATATTCTAACCTTTGGCCTCTTTACCATGGTTAGAACATCCCTCTCCTTCTTCCATTTCCTGAATATGCATTCTGAACTTATATGTTTACACCCCCCTAATTCTGCAAAATGTGCAAGCAACCATTTTGTTAGAATTATGCATATTAAAAATATTTTCCAAACAATGCTACATGTCATTTTTCTTCTCAATTCATGAAGAATATATTATCATTCTCCATATTATAACACTTCCATGTGATCCTTCTCTGAATAATATTTCCAATGACTATATCTGAAATGAAAGTTATGGCTCCCCAGAAAGAAAAATTCACTTCCATCCCCTTTTCTTTTGCTTTGCAATAGGATCTTGTCAAAATCTTCCACAACTCCTTTCACTCGTACATAATTTGAATTTTTCACATGTGCTTCCTTCAAAATGCTTTCCTTGTGACCATGGCTCGAAACCATGGGCTTATTCCCTCTTTAGTACCTTCCTTTGTATTCTTCTACACATGATCATCTTCGTACACAATGTTCGTGGGATTAGTCACTTCCAGGCCCTTCGCACCTCTAATTAACCCCTTTACCTTATCATGAGACAGGCGTTGGGACCCATTTCTTCATACTTTGGTCTTTGACTATCTTTCAGTCAGTCTTTCACTAGATTTCACTTGATTATGATGATGAAATTCATTATCATTTTATTTTTCAAACAAAGAATAAATATAACATACTTGTACTATCTATTTGGAGCCTGGACTGCTCACATGGACATTGCCTCCATTCCACACGGCGCACCTTTTACCCTTCACTAATCCACAACGGATTCACCTGATATTCTGCGTGAATAATTTGGTGTTCTACCAAGGCCGCAACTAGGTCTGACAACGTGCATGAATGGCGGCTTCAGTAAGTTCGATGTGGCTCTAATATGTAACAAAAGTTTTCTTTGAACGTTAATGTAAACCACCAAATCAGCAGATCAATCGAATGGATTAGGAGTGGAATTCTTCGCATATCTACGCTCTTGCAAAGGGTCTCAATATCGTGGAACAACAGATTGATTGAATACATCCTTTCTTCGCCCTCTTCAATGAATCTGCAGATCCTCCTCTTGATTGGAGTGTTCCTAGAACTCAACGACAAGCTCAATCAAACCTTCATGTGCCTCTTTATTCACCAGGTGGTAGCATCTCTTTAAGAAAGCTCTGCATAATTTATGGGCAGAAGATTTATTACACAATAGTAACAAACTTTTTGTGCATAGGAAAACTAATCTAAAAACAAATGAAAATGCAGAAACAATCTACTCTGGCACACTCTAAGAAAATCCTAGTTGTGTAAGTTTCATGATCACAGCTCCGTCTCATTATGTGATACTATGTAAATAAATAAATTGGACAGTAGATATTTTTTACACAAATATAAAACTCTTAGTATATTATTAACAATGAAATAATATACATATTTATATATTAAGTTTTGGTTTAAGAAACATAAGATATATTAACCATACTAATAAATTAATAGAGAATATTTTAATCACACACAAATCTATGACATTAATATTAAGTTTTGGTTTAAGAAAAATAAGATATATTAACTATATTAATAAATTAATAGAGAATATTTTAACCACAAACAAATCTATAACATTAATATTAAGTTTTGGTTTAAGAAAAATAAGATATATTAACTATATTAATAAACTAATAAAGATTATTTTAACCACAAACAAATCTATGAGATTAAATTTATTAGATTAATTTGGAGAAAATATCTGAAAACCAACTAGATATATTTCCTCTAATTAATTAAGAACAGCCTGATGGACTTAATGGTTAAGAAAAATAAATATACACACGATATCCAAAAATATAGAGATGGTACTCATTCAAGTCCAGCTCGTTCTTACAGTAGTCACTGTAAGTATTGGCATTCGTGACAGTACAAAACATTTTACGGGTACATATCAGACTATATATGCAGAAACCATGGAGTATCGTTAGAATACAAAGAAAACGCGACGTAAGCAGCGTTTAAAATTGATACGAAATTTACTGATATGACGGTTTAGGGAGAAAAAAAGGTAGATACGACAAACAAATTTCATTAGGTGGATTGCTTTCTTGTTCCTCAATATGATCCTTTGTCATTTCAAGACACAGAATGTTTAATGCCATTGAAACGGTCATCTTCTTCGTCCATGTTCCACAATACATCTGAATAACGATTCAAGTAATCCTCACTGTGTGAAAAGGCCTCCGGGGAAGCTACCATATAGGAGCAAAAAGGTGAAATTCTGTCACCTTGAGCGGCGCCATCTGCACAGAAATCGGAAGAATACAGCAGACTTGCAAGTGAACCCACTGAAAAGCTGTAAGGTAAGCTGTTCTCAAACACCTGGTTCTCTGAATATTTCAAATCTTGTCGCGAAGCTGCCCCTGGTTGTCCATCATCACTGGTTTGAGAAGGACCATATCGAGTTTCACACTGCAATACACACTCATCATTTACATCATGAATGGGAATTACCTGTGGCGAAATATTATCTTGCAGATATTGGGTTTTGTTTATCTGAACTGCTACTTGCTCAGCACCTTGCGTAGGGAAGCTAGTCAAAGGCTCTGCACCGTCATGGTCGGGCGGTCTTTGAGATGAAGTTGGGAGGCAGTGAGAGCGCCGTGAACGTTCAAAATGTACTGGATTGTCAACATCGATGCCACCGCTACTCTGACTTTTTAGATTCAATTTTCCCTTGAGCCGAGTTCTCCAGTAATTCTTGATTTCATTGTCCGTCCTTCCTGGTAAACTCCGTGCAATGTGAGACCACCTGACCGTTTGAATTTACATATATTTAGAAAGCCATGTACTAAATATCAGAGACCCGACGATATATTGCATTTTATGACGAGTATATATATAACTGTATATACCTGTTCCCCCAGCGGCCATGAAGTTCAATCATCAAACGTTCTTCTTCAGGAGTGATCTTGCTGTGCTTGAGATCAGGCCGGAGGAGTTAACCCACCTTAGCCTACAGCTCCTGCCAGTTCTCTTGAGTCCTGCGTAATACATACAGTTTATATTTTGACTAACACAAAAAGATAAAAGCACGAGGACAAACTAGTGCTTATGCTTCCTCTAACCGTCCATTACAATAAAAAAGTCCATTCGAACTTCATAAATAAATTGTGGTTCCAAGCAATAATAATCACCCACAATCTGGAAAAGCTCAAAATTATCCGATGCACAAGGCGATATTGTTAAGGGATTGAACAATCAGAGATGCAGTTTTTGGAGAAATTCATTCATAAATTTCGTTACATACCAGCTGCTTTGGAGAGAAAGCTCCAGCGCCCTTCCCCATGTAAGTGTATATACCCCTTAAGTAGCACGTCCTCTTCGACAGTCCATGGACCCTTCCTCGTCTCGGCTTGATCCTCATCTTCAACTTCAGAAACTCCCGACCAAGTTCTGTTCGCCATTAAATCAGCCGACTAGAGTTCACAGCTCCTTCACTTCTCAATGCTTTGTGTAAGTTATCGGCCTTCTATAAAACGAGTATACTGCACACTCCAAGTCCGGATACACTGAATAAATAAATGTCTCTATGATCAGCTAAACGAGTATGCTTTGTAATGCAAACTTCCAGGCCGGATACACAGAATAAATGTCTATGGTGTCCCCCACTTCGAGTCCGGGTACACGGAATAAATGTCTCTAGGTCAGCTAATCAAGAATATCCCCTTAAAGTATGTCGGGCCTGGCCCGGGGAATGCCGTGTGGTTGGCCATTTATAGCCATCTGGACAGGATGACCAGCACGTGATTTTTGCTCATGATTTGGAAGATCTAAAGATAAGCGAACAAGAAAGAGGAGAGTAAATGAAAAGATCTTCCTTGTCCGTTGCTGAAAATACGGAGAAACCTTTCCAGAGAAGATTGTTTAAAAGATCCTCCATACGCGTTAATTACCATTTTCAGTGCCATTTGAACGACATTTGGCAGCCTCCCTGGTGGCCGAGGAATTTTCAAAGCACAAAATGCAAAGTGGACAGGTACCGAGCGCCCCCTCATAGTATTTAGATTCGGAAGACAGCGATGGAATTCTTGTTTATAAATTGACCGCCGATTACCGTGCAGTACCCAGGCAGCGGGCTCGGACCGTACTAAAAGAAGTGGAGTGATTATTAAAGGCAGTGCCCTACGGAGGTAAAGCTAGGGCCGGACCGACACCTTCCAGAGACAAAAACAAGGTAGAATGGCTTATTTCAACCAGCCCCTTTACCAACAGTACCGGTCGTGGTGGGGTTATACCCGACCGCACAGAGGCAGCTTACCGAACGATCAGTCATGGGAGACTCGGATAGGAAAAGATCACGATAGTGCATTGTAATGAAAGAAAGGATGATGTCAGCGGTGTCTGTCATCATAGCATTTTTTTCGGACAGTAGTCTAACTGTTTTTAGTCTAACTGTTTTATCCGTTGGTTTTTTTTTTTCTTTTGATTTTGTTCTAAATCTAGTGATGAATTGTTGGATCTGCAGATTTGAATGGTTAAGTTTGTATAATACAAAGGTTTTTCAGCAAGTTGAATCCATTTATGTATTCAGAAAGACAAAACAATTTAAACTACAGAAAATGGAGATTTTGTCCAAATTTACATCCCCGGATTCCGATCAATTCCTAAAAAAAAAACTCAAAAAATAGTAAAAGGTTTAGCCATCTCCAGTGAAAACTACCTAATCTGCCCCAATGTGGCACCAGATGATAGGATGGACTGTTATCATTGTGTCAAGGTTTTGAGAATGAAGGAATCGCTTTGATTGAATGCCACGTAGAGATTCACTGACAGCCCGCTGCGTGGGGGTGCAGCTTTAGTTTCAATCAAGTGAGTATCGATTTGGACGGTTCGAAAAATCGAGTTGATATTCAAAAACGGTGGATCCATATCCGTTCAGGCCTCAGAGAGTGACATAAACACCGTCGTTTTGACTATTTTAAGGAATCGTCGTTTATTAATAATAGAAAGCGGGGCCAAAGGCTGTGTGTTTTCCACTAATCCTATTAAAATACACCTACGCGGGTGATCTTTTTGCCTGCAGCTATTTGCTATTTATTAAATTACACCTACGCGCATGATCTTTTAGCGTGTATCCATCAAGTGGCTGGGCTCTGCTATGCGAAAGCTGTTTTTTTTTTTTTGTCACATTAACATTTTAAAGTTTTCTTTTTGGGCGGTGGGAGATTATATGCAGTAAGATAATAAGATAATTTTTTAGATTAAGAAAATCGTTTTCCAATTTATTTATATTCATTTATTTTCATAAAATTATAATTTCTAATAATATTTAATTAAATTTTAATGAAATAAATAAATAAAAATTTGGTATATTTTGTAGTTTTTTTTAATTAATTTTGTTTAAAATTGGATGCTATAATCTTATATTTCAATTTATAATCTTATATTTCAATTGTTGAAATTGTATGATCCTAGTTTTTTAGGTCATGGAATCCATCTTTTAATAGACTATTTTAGATCCCTCTTAACTCTATATCTATCATGAGTATTTACATCACTAAGGATTTCATGCTTCTA
>SNQJ01S0015207.1:132723-145751 GCA_010110895.2 Picea sitchensis
AGACAGAAATAGAAAGTACAACTGTCCAGTACAACTGGCAGTGTACGGTTATACTGTTGAGGGTACAATATATTTAACAAGATGCGGGGTTACGCGAAGCAAACGAAGTTTAAAGTTGGTGATGTCTATGAAATTCTTATGATCTCACTTAAAGAAAATAGATAGAAGAAACAAAATTCCATTCCATCAATTTCTTTATTGTTCTTTAATATAATCGTCTGTCATTCCGAGATGCATTCTTTGAACGAAATGGTCATTAAAATATATCAGAAAAAAGGTTCAAGTAAGCCTAGTTGTCTGACAAGGCCTCCGTGGAAGCTACCCTACAGGAAGAAGAAGGCGGTATTGTGCCATCTTGAGCGGTGCCATATTTACAGAACACAGAAGAATATAGCATATTTGCATGAGAATTCCTAAAATGTTGATAAGATAAGTTGTTACCAAACAGAAGTTATGTGAAGTTTCTAAAGAAATGGGAGAGTATACATTTTTTTACACAAATATAAAATTGTTTTTATTATATTATTAACAATGAAATAGTAGACATATTTATACATCAAGTTTTGATTTTAGATAGAAAGTCTATCATAGCAATACTAACAAACTATTTTCCAGCTCGCGAAAGACTCGTCCATACCCCAACACCATTTGAATGACCGGAATGGTAATGCGTTGCTCTACCTATGGGAAGTCAATGGCTCTTCATGGGAACCATCTCTGGAGTACTGAAGTGGGTACTCGTCCTTGGGCTAATGTAACTTTGTCTTTCATGGTGCCCCCCACTAACATTCAACCAATCTCTATGAAGGTAAGAACCCCTCAAAACTTCGTCATTCATCATATTTAGTTGGCTCTCTGGCTCTTTTTGTCTTTCGTGTATTCTTGTCATGTACATTCTATCGTCGCCTCCTTACCTCTGTTGGTCACCTCCCTCAGCCTCCTTTTTACTAGCGCAACTCCTCTAGCCTAGTTTTCGCCTCGATTGACCCAAATTCGCTACAATCCTTCAACCATGCCCATAAAGCATGGAAAACCCAAAATAGAGCCATTGTATTACAACTTCATCGCATAGCGCAGTCGCACTGACCCCTTGCAACCGTCCCCTCCAACCAACTCCCCCAGAAGTGGCCAAAATTGAACTGAGACTCCCCCTCCCTCCCTCCCCTCATGCCTAGAACTCGCCTCCACCCCTTTCTAAAAATATGCATGATTCTGGAAGCTTCCCAGTGGAGGAAGAAATTCCTCCTCTTGAGTTGCATCCCTTGGAAGCCCCACTTGAGTCTAGCATCATCACCATGCCCCAAGCCCGACCTCTAGAGCAAGGAAGTTGCTTGGTGGAGGAAGAAATTTCCCCAAAATAGTTGGCAGAGTGGATCGCCAAGAACTCTATCCCTCGGCTGGACATGGAAGGAACTCCACTGATGGATTTTGATATGGATACAACTCTTCTAGTGGATGTGGATGGAAAAATTGAGCATCCTATGCCCAATCCTCATCGCTTTTCGAACGATCCGCTACAACTGATCTTTGATATGAGACAAAGTCTGGAGGATCAAACTCATAATCAATGCACTCTCAATCGATGCATGGACCTCCTCTCTGACACCTTGTCAGATATCCCAGAGAAAACTCGTTGTCCAACCTGTAGACAAAGGTTTGTCTTCACCTACGACACTGATGGATGCCCGGGTTTGCCAAATTTCTAGCTTCTCTCTCTTTTTGCATATCAGGAACCGGCTTCAGTTTTTTACAGTTTTGTTAAATTTTCTGATCTATGGTTACAACCATGGTAGCCACGTTCTCTGGTGGATGACACCAGACACGTCTCATGCATGGAATATGACATCTGTCATGTTGAACTCTGAAAATATCGTTATGGTTTCCAAATGTTTCTGCAAGCCACCTTTTCTAGTTTCCCTGTTGTGGCGGAACAGGTGGCAAGCAAAGAACACTGTATTTTTTTTATGCTCTTAAGGTAATATAATTTTCTCTTTTATTTACAAAAAAAAAAAACACTAACAAACTAGTTGAAAGAATATTTCAACCACACACAAATATAGGAGACTAAGAAGATATCCTACAACCAACTAAATCTACAACAAGCAAGACAAGTGGGAGATAATGACTCCAACACCCCGTGTTAAATATTGTAGGCTATGAATAAAGGTGTAGCACTAGTAAACTACAATCCACATGCATGTCTCAACAACTAATGATGAATGGTTTCATAGATTCATAAGTATTGAACTTTATCTCAAATACTAAAAAACTGACCATCATATGTACATACCAAAACACCTAGATACCCAACTATGATGCTTGCTAAATCTCTACGAAAATCCAGATATAAAATGTATCTAAATCAGTCTTACACTAGATTTCACTTGATTATGGTGATGAAATTCATTATCTTCATTTTATTTTACAAAGAAAGAATAAATATAACATACTTGCACTATCTATTTGGAGGCTCGATTGCTCCCATGGACATTGCCTCCATTCCACACGGTGCACCTTTTATCCTTCACTAATCCACAACGGATTCACGTGATATTCTGCGTGAATAATTTGGTGTTCTACCAAGGCCGCAACTACAAGTCTAGTTAAAAATTAAAAAATTAAATAGATGATAGGTCTGACAACGTGCATGAATGGCGGCTTCAGTGAGTTCGCGGTGGCTCTAATATGTAACACAAGTTTTCTTTGAACGTTAATGCAAACCACCAAATCAACGGATCAATTGAACGTTAATGCAAACCACCAAACTCTTCGCATATCTACACTATTGCAAAGTGTCTTAATATCGTGGAACAACAGATTCAATGATGTTTATAGATGGAATACATCCTTTCTTCGCCCTCTTCATTGAATCTACAGATCCTCCTCTTGATTGGAGTGATCCTAGAACTCAACAACAACTTCAATCAAACCTTCATGTGCCTCTTTCTTCACCAGGTGGTAGCATCTCTTTCAGAAAGCTCTGCATGATTTATGGGCAGAATATTTATTACACAATAGTGACAAACTCTCTGTGCATAGGAAAACTAATGTAAAAACAAATTACAATATAGAAACAATCTACTCTGCACACTATAAGAAAATCCTACTTATGTATAAAGGATTAGAATTGTGAAAGTTTCATGATCACAGCCCCCTCTCATTATTTGATACTATGTAAACAAAAATAAATTGCACAAATAAAATAAATTGCACAGTAGACATTTCTTTATACAAATATAAAACTTTTAGTATATTATTAATAATGAAATAATCTACATATTTATACATCAAATTTTGGCTTAAAAAAGATAAGATAAATTAGTGATATTAATAAATTAATGGAGAATATTTCAACCACACACAAATCTAACACAAATCTATAAAACTAATTTAAATAATATTTGTAACAACCAACTAACTCTATAACAAACTCCTAAAAACAAAAACCAAACATTAAAATTATAATAACAAATACATTAACAAATCACAATTATGAAAAATCCTCCATTAAACATAAAATAATTACAAGTAGGAGCTAATCACTCCAAATGCTACTCTATGAAACACGACGCTTTGCACTGAAATAACTCTTTGAAAAACCTCCAAACTTGTTAATTTAACATTTGCAAAGCCGAAATGACAAAAGTGGATAGGGGCAGTGATTTAAATTTTTGTGTAGCAAATGAGCCAACCTTAACTAACTACTATACAGATTTGTTATAAATTATGAAGGTTTTATGAACATTTAGAGTAAATTTATCTAGTGTTTAAATTATGAAGGCCTTACCAATAGGCTGACACGCGTTTTTCTTTTGGAAATAGAATGGAGATTGGTAGCTTGAATGGTAGCGATACATTTAATAATTGTGTTTTATTTTAATTTTCCACATAAAATAATTTAGCTGTTTAGGTTAGTAGTTGGTTAATAATTTAGTTGTTTTGATTGGTCGATAGTGATCTTTATCAAATTTCACAATTCACTGTTAATGAGAATATACTAGTTACTAGCACAGCCGACTTGCAGCATTATTGCGGCTGGAGAATGCCTAAAGGTATCGGTGTAAATTAGTGTCAAGCGTTTAGATCCACATTCCACAAAGACTTAGGTTAAGTGCGCATTGGTAAATAACGTGTTGAGCGTTTAGATCCACATCCCACGAAGATTAACATGAAGTGCACCCAAATTTATAGGTGGTAAATAACGTGCTACCAATTTTACCAATTTTACAGGTAGTAAATAAGGTGAAGCGCTTCGCATACTCCATTCCTAATCACATACTCCATTGCTAATTACATAAACGTGTCAATCAATTATATAAGATAGTAAATTTTTAATCAGATTAAGTAAATATGAAAAAGTAAACACAAAAATGTACGCCTTTATAAAAACAAGGAAGTTAATATTTCAAATCAGAACCCTCCATTTAGTGTGACGACCAAGAATATTATATCTACATTTAATCCTGTCCATAAAAACAGCATTAAAAATTAAAAACGTATTAAATGTGCCCATTGCCAATAGATATAGGCCTTTGGACTTAATAATAAATTTATTTTAGTATTTAACCCTAAAAATTTGTGTAGTAAATTGATCACATAATACAACAAATCTCTACTTTGAAATATTTTTAAATTGACAAGCGTTTTTATTTTCAAAATAGAATAGAGGTTGTCAAATTAAATGGTAAGATACATTCAATAATTATATCTTCTTTTAATCTGCGAAATTTTACTATTATAAAAAATTATCTAATATTGAAATTTATGTAATAATACAGCTAATCACTTCTTTAAAATATTGGTCTTTTAATCTGCCAAATTTTACTATTATAAAAAATTATCTAATATTGAAATTTATGTAATAATACAGCTAATCACTTCTTTAAAATATTGGTCTTCTAATTTCAATATAATAGGTTTTTTCTAATTTTATGGAAATTTTTGTAAAATTTCTAAATTCAACTAAATTTATGAAAATTCTGTCCAATGACTCTCGTACATAGATTTATGATTAAAAAAATAAATTTACTGGAAATTTGTTAAACAGGCCGCATTCTGGCTGCAGATGATAGCATGAAAGGGTTATTATTCGTACAAAAGTTTTGGGAATCAAGGGATTGCTTGATTCATTGTCAAACGGAGATATGGCATTGTGTTTTGTAAGGAGAGGATCATTTTGGACGGTTTGAAAATTCGAGTTGATTTGCCCAGTCGACGGATCGGTGCATGCCTTGGAAAGTGAAGAGACACATACCGATATTTTGATCATTTTAAGGAACAGTCGGATACTATTTATAGAAAGCGTGCATATTTTCCACTCACTCTATTAAATTATACCTGCAATGCTCCGAGATTTTGTGGGACATAGAGATTTTTATCACCGTGAAGCTATTGTCTCCTCAAAATCTAAGAATTGTTGTTTTGTTAAGTGGCTAAGATATGAGACACCTGCTTTTGTTTTTTCTCCCCAAAAGCATTCTTATTTTGATATTTTTTTTAAATTTTGACAATTCCTGGATTGTTATTGACAAAATTTCATTACAAGGTAATATAACTTCAATCAATGTTTTAATTAAACAACAAATAAAACATATTGAAATATATAGTTTTTAATAACTTGGATCATTTAAAATTAAAATTAATTTAAGATTATATATAACACATTTTTATTTTGTATACAATTTTTCTTATCATTATATCACATGACTTCCACTTAGTTATATAAAGATAAAAAGTCGGGGACATTATAAAGGGTTACATCATTTTTTTCAATGGAGGAGTATGTCTTAAAATTGAATTAACTAAATGTTTTTTATGGTATTGTTTAAAAGTTTGTTTCGATAATTTTTATTTGAATCTAGTTATATAAATTTAGGGGAAATTGTAATTTTCTATTGTTTAAATTAAATTTTTGAATATAAAAATGAATTCAGCTTCCTAAAAACTCCTAGAACACTTTGATTATATAGATTTAACTACTCAAATCTACATATTCAACAATTTCTCTAGAATTTGGAGTAAAATTAACGAAATAATGTTCCCTAAAAAAAACCAAAAACTTATAACAAACTAAAATAAAACTTATAAACCATAAAAAAAATAAAAAAAATAATAAAGCAAGACCTAAATGTTATTTTAAATGACATAATTTGCTTTAAATAAAAATAGTAAATCAGTACACATCAACCAATAATAACTTTCCTAAATACTTATTAACTATTAAATTATAATATTTTTTACCCCCTTCCACAAAAAAATAATTATTATTACAACACAAACGAATAAATCAATTTATAATTATTATCATCATTATTTTATATATAATTATATACATATAATCACTAATTTCATATTTTGTAAATCATAATTTTTATGTGCACCATATATGCTAAAATAAATACTAATTTCTATATGCTATTGATTTTGTTAAATGTGTACATGAATAACACGGTACACCTTATCACTTTTTGCCCAAATAAATGGGCATAAAGTCTCATAATTTTATATTACCATCATAATAACCAATCCCACGTGAAATTCATGTCCCGGCTAAAGTTACACATTTATATATATAAATTTGTCAATTATGTAAGTTATTATTATTGCTGAAAATATATCAATAATAAGTTTGTATAACTGATGGATCTTATTATAATCAGTTTGTCTAATTGTTTGTGAAATGTTATATATTGAGGGTGTAATATGTAGTGAGTGTGAGTAAAGACATAATATTGAGGTGATTGTGTGTATGAGAGGAGATGATGGTTGTATGCCGGTGTTGGCTATTGTAAATCTCCCTTGAATAATAAGAATAACTATTATCATTGACCTATGGTTTTTTCTCATATTGAGTTTCCACATAAATCATTGTTTCAATTATGTGATTTCCATTCTCGGTTTAATGTTAGTTGTTTATGCTCTGATTTGTTTTMGCTATCTAGCAAATGGTATCAGAGCAGGTAGAATAGGTGTCACAGGGGAGCCAAGGCAAAAATACTGAAAAATCCATATACTTTCTGAAGAAAGACGTAATTGAGTGAGTTTAAGATCACCAACGCTCCCTAGACACTGTTAAAGGTGTGATTCACTGAAATTTTCATACATCAACATTCTCCTATCCACAAAAATTTTCCTACATCAACGGGCCCAGTTTGTGCACCACATAGCCCAACAAATGTGACAGTGCGCAAAAATTTTCCTACATCAACGGGCCCAGTTTGTGCACCACATAGCCCAACAAATGTGACAGTGCGCTATCCTCCAAAATCGACGCAACCCGCACCAATATAACAAATTAAAGGTTTTACGATTTTACCAAGTATGAAGTGGAGGATCGACTTTACAAGGTSAGGTGGAGGGTCACTTTATTCTATTTGCCTTTTTATACATATGGGACAAATGATATATCGTGTATTAAACCTTGGAGGTAAGCTTTTATAAAAAGTGAGTTTTTTTTTTTTAAGGTGCCTTTTTTATAATTAAAGTTAAGAGGTGGAAGGGGTCACTTTGTTTAATAAAAGTGTTTTTAATAAAGTTTTTTTTTAAACCAAGTTTATATTTTTGGGTTTAATCTTAAATATAATAATATTCTTCTATTATAAAAAAGATTATGTTTTATAAGTAGTGGTTTGGATGGTTTCTTGTGTTAATGGAGAAAGTACAGAGTTCTAAGTTTGAGGGGGAGAAATTCAACGGCAAGAATAGCTTTGCGTTATGGAAACTCAAGATGTGGGATCTGCTTGCCCAACAAGGATTACAAAAGGTGTTGGTTGTAAAGACAAAGAAATCGACAAGAATGATAGATGAGGACATAGAAGATCTGAATACAAGAGCCTTCGGTACCATTCGGTTGTGTCTTGCAGATGAAGTGTTGTTTAACATCGTTGAAGAGGAGAGAACATCAGGTTTGTGGAACAAACTAGAGAGTCTATATATGACAATGTCCTTGATGAACAAAATCTTCTTGAAGAGACAGTTGTACATCTTGCGGATGTAAGAATATATGAAAATTCATGATCACTTGAATGTTTTCAATATTCTAATTTGTCAATTATCTAATATGGACGTAACTTACAAAGATGAGGAAATGACAATTAATCTACTATGTTCATTTCCTGAGTTTTGGGATCATATGGTCTCAACTATGTGGTTTATCCTAACAAATTCCATTGACTATGACATTGTTGTGGGATATTTGTTGTTTGAGGAGATGAGGAAAAGATCTAGTAAGGAAATGATCCATGTGGATATTAGTGACCACCCACCGATTCCAACTGGCTCATCTTGTCAGTTTTTATTTCAACACGTTATTCTGCACTTCTTTGTAATTGTGGGTTCTACACTTTTGGGGTTGTCTGAATCCCTACATATCTTCTAGGTGGATGTGAGTGGCCTCCCACCTAATTCAAATGACTTATTTTGTATGTTTTTATGTCAGCACATCTTGCTATACTTCCAGGACCATTTTGGGGCCCTAAACAGTGTTATTTTGGTATGTGATAGTCAAACTGCAAACAGAGTTAGGTTTTGACAACATAATGTGTAGCTCTCTAAAATACCTTTTGAACGGGCTATAACAGGCCTAAAACGAAGATCGTATGCAAAAGTTACGACCCCGAGAAGTGAATGTACCAACTTATCCAAACAACACCCACGTGACTTTTGGTGTTTCATCTCCGATGGTTAGGTTTTTGGATGTCTAGGGTTTTAGCATTCATGTTTATCATAAAAAGGCCTTCAAACCCTCATTGTAATGATCTTCTGGCGAATGATCGTAGCCATCACATCTCTTCTCATAGATAAAGCTTCCACCATTCTAGCGAGTCTTGCACTCTATATTTTTACAGTCTCTTTACAACTCTTTCATTAATAGAAATAAAGTATTGTTGTATTTCTCTTCTTTTATTTCATTCCGAAAATAATCTGGACCAATGCTATCAAAGTAGGCTGCTCTTGATCGTTTTTCAGTGCATGTTCCTGACGAGGTCCAAGTATAGCTAGTTGGGTCTCAAGTTTGTCTCTGTTGAGGAAAATCACTCTCCCATGCCCAATAAACCCTCGATGGCGGCAGAAAAAAAAAAAAAAAAGATGGAGCAAAAGATTTTATTAACCTGTTTCTTGAGCAAGTTCTCGCACGACAAAGGGATGAAACGATGGAGAATTTTTCACACATCCTTCAACGCCTACCGATAGCACCAAACACATCTTCATCAAGCGACCATTTTGGAGGAACCTCTCCCTTTAAGGTACAAGTTAATTTTGATATTCCCATATTTGAAGGTCAAATAGATGCGGATGCCCTTGAAAAACGGTTAAATCTATTAGAAGGTTATTTCTCTATACAAAAAAAATTTGATGGGGAAAAATCACCTTCGCACTCCTCAAGGCTCTCCCCCATGTCAAACATTGGTGGGAAACTTATTGGGAGCAAAGTTCCACAAAGGAATCTGGAATATATGGGGTCGAGCCCACTTGGGATTTTTTTCTGGATGAGGTCAAAGAAAATATTATTCTATTGATAACTATGGAGACTAGTACGTGAGATGGACCACATTGTGGCAAGAGAAGAGCCAAAGAGTGCAAGAGTTAACAAATAATTTCCATACCTTGCGCACCAATATGGGTATCAAATACTCCGAATGACATCTGGTTCTGAAATACCGTGAGGCTTTGCATAAGTACATCCAAACCGAAATGGATTTCCTAAACATCTCATTATTGAGAGTTGCCTACCAATATGCTCTCAAAATCGAGTAGAAATATAGACACGAGAAAAAATGGGAATTCGGGTCGGCAAATATGCAACAACCAAAGCACAGTAAAGACAACTCTAACTAACAACCTCTAGACAACCGGTCCAAGAAAAAAGGACAAAAAAGGTAAAGTAAAGATGAATAATGACACTCGGAAGTGGTGTGACTTCAACAAAATCCCATGGCACAACAGCGATGAATATCGCTCGAAACAATCATTGGTGATCGAGGTCAAAGAAAAAAAGACAAACTTTGATTTAGAATACGATGCAGAAAGTATTGAAAAAAACAAATCATTGACGCAGACCCCACTACTATTGTCGTGACCATAACAATTAAGCTAGAAGAACTAGTAGATCCTGAAGAGGGGGAGCACCTCTTCCATTAACAGATGTAGGTTAAGGGACCCCATTGCATTTCATTGTTGATAACGACAACCAAAAGAACCTCATCTTAGCTAAGGTCATCAAACACTTGGGGTTATCGAAAACACGACACCTGCAACCACACAACATCGGGTGGCTTCATCAGGCAAGAGATCTCCGCGTCATCCAATAGTGTTGTCTGTCCTATGGCATCCATCCCTTCAAGGATGAGGTAGTGTGTGATATTTCCCACATTGATGTCTGTGATGTTTTTTTGGTCCAACCATATATGTGGAAATGGCATGTTTTCTATGAGTCTAGACCCTGTAGTGTCATTATTACTTTGGGAGGTCATCTCTACAAGATACCATAGGTATTTCTGACTACTGATCCACAAAAATAGCACCAAAAGATAATATCTCATACTGCATAATTCACCCTCTTCACAGTCTGTTCAAAGGATGCACAAAATACCACTACAACCACTCCATCCTCAACACCTTTTATCCATCAAAAACACATTGTCAAAGAGAGAGAATATATTGGTACTTCACCTACAATGGTTTCTAGAAAATTCTCTATCAAACCCAACGAAAATGGGTTGGTGGAGAAGATCCAATCTCTCTAGATACATGTTTTTGATAGTCTGCCACAAGTCAAGAAGCACAACCTATCCAACAAGGCACGCAACTCACCAAGATTCAGATTCAGAAAATGCTTTCTTCTCTTCCCTAGGAATTCAACGCAATGGACACCATTGCTTCCTAATGGGGGACAATTGATCCAGGTGGATATTGGTGACCACCCACCGGTTCCAATTGACTCCTCTTATCAGTTTTTAGTTCAACACGTTCTTATGTACTTCTTTGTGATTGTGGTCTCTACACTTATGGGTTTTTTTGAATCCCTACACATATTCCAGTTGGATTTTGGTTGCCTCCCACCTAATCCAAATGGCTTATTTTGTATGTTTTCATGTCATCACATATTGTTGTACTTCCAGGGCCATTTTGGGGGCTAAAAAGTGTTTTTTGGAATGCCACAATCAAAATATAAATGGAGTCAGAGTTTGATGGCATAATGCATATTTCTCTAAAATACCTATCAAATGGGCTATCACGCACCTAAAATGGAGATTGTATGCAAAACTTACGGCCCTAGGAAGTTAATGTACTAACTTACCCAAACAGGGCCCACATGAATTTTTGTGTTTCATCTCGTAGGGTTAGGTTTTTGGATGTATAGGGTTTTGGAATTCATGTTTAACATAAAAATTCCTCCAGAGCCTCATTGTAATGATTTTATAGCGAATGAGCGTAGCCATCACATCTATTCTCAGAGATAAAGTTGTCACCATTCTAGTGAGTCTTGTAGTTTGTAGTGTTACAATCTCATTACAATTATTTCATTAATAGAAATCAATTATTGATGTATTTATTTTCTTTCATTTCGTTCCAAAAATAATACGGATCAATGGTATCAGAGCAGGCTGTTCTTGATCGTTTTTTAGCGCATGTCCCTGGCGATGCCCGAGTATAGCCAGGTGGGTCTTGATTTTCTCTCTCTTGAGGACAATCACTCTCGCATGCCCAAGAAATCCTTTATGGTGACATAAAAGAAAAATGACAGAGCAACAAATTCTATTAACATGTTTCTTGAGAAAGCTCTCATGCAACAGTGGGATGAAATGATGGAGAATTTTTCACCCATCCTTCCATTCCCGTCGATAGCAATAGACTCATCTTCATCAAACGAACATTTTGGAGGAACCTCTCCCTTCAAGGTACAAGTTAATTTTAATGTTCCCATATTTGAAGGTCAGATAGATGCAAATTCCCTAAAAAAATGGTTAAATCTATTAGAAGATTATTTCTCTATTCAAAAAAATTTGGATAGGGAAAAGATCACCTTCACACTCCTCAAGGCTCTCCCCATGTTAAACATTGGTGGGAAAATTATTGGGAGAAACGTTCCATAGAGGAATTTGGAATGTATGGGGTCGAGCCCACTTGGTATTTCTTTGTGGATATGGTCAAAGAACAATATTATCATGTTGATAACTATGAATACTAGTACGTGAGATGGACCACACTACGGAAAGAGAAGAGCCAAATAGTGTCGGAGTTCACAAATACTTTCCATACCTTTTGCACCAAGCTTGGTATCAAAGACTCCAAGCTGCATCTAGTTCTGAAATACTGTGGGGCTTTGCATAGGTCATACAAACTGAAATGGATTTCCTAAACATCTCATCATTAGGAGTTGCCTACCGATATGCTGTCAAAATCGAGCATAAATTTAGGCACCAAAACAAGTGGGAATTTGGGTCTACAAATATGCAACAACCAAAGAACGGTAAAGACGAATCTAACCAACAACCTCTAGAAAACCATTCCAAGACACAGTATAAAAATGGTAAAATAAAGACGAAGAATGACATTGGTAAGTGGTGTGACTTCCACAAAATCCCCTGAAACAACACCGATGAATGTCACTTGAAACCATCATTTGTGGATGAGGTCAAAGACACGGAGCCGAACTATGATTCAGAATCCGATCCAAAAAATATTTAAAATAGACAGATCATCGATGTAGACCCCACTACTACTGTCACGACCACAACAATTCAGCTAGAAGAACCGGTAGATCCTTAAGAGGGGGAGCACCTCTTCGATTCACATATGTGGATGAAGGGGGCCCCATCGCATTTCACTGTTGATAACGACAACCAAAAGAACCTCATCTCAGCTAAGGTCGTTAAAAAATTGGGCTTGTCGACAACACCACACCCACAACCATACAACATTGGGTGGCTTCACTAGGGATGAGATCTCCACATCATCCAACAATATCGCATGTCCTATGGAATCCATCCCTTCAAGGATGAGGTAGTGTGTGATATTTCCCCTCT
>SNQJ01S0015207.1:157755-171673 GCA_010110895.2 Picea sitchensis
CCCCCCCCTCTCAGTGTTGGTGTTTGTTTCAACAGAAGAATCATTTAGGAACCGAGTCCCTTGATTTCATATTTGGATATCACTAAGTCATTGATACCTAGCTGTTGGATGCAATATAATCTACTATCACTTATTTATTTTATTTAGAGGCCAAATATCCCATATAGTGGTCATGTGTTGTGGTTTGAAGCCTCATTCAACAACATCAAGCACATGAAGTCACATTTAAGGCCTACGGCCCTTGATTCCCTCCCTCACACTAATTCCACTCATATTCTCAATGGGAGGCCAAAGGTCCCTTGCAAAAGTCACATGTGATATTTTAAGGCATTATCCTTTTCCTAAAATCCATGGAGAATTATTTAAAGCCTTATAACATTTATTTCATATCTTATCTAATGTGAATACTGTAAAAAAGGTTCGTTGTTGAAATTAGTATCAAAGGTTTCTCAGTAGAATGTATATGGAAATATGGTGGTGTGCCTAGGGTCATGTGTGGTGATTTGAGGCCTCAAAATTGTCCCTTGATCCAAAAAGAATTATTCAAGGACTTATTCCTTTGATTTCATTTTCCAAACAATGTCTAATCCCCAATGTCATCCTAACATCAACGGAATTGTTGTTTAAAGAAAAAATATCCCTTTCATAGGTCACACATGTGATAATATGATACATATTCCATGTACATTGAGCACAAGTATTATCCTTTTAGGCCTGAGGATTTTGATTTAATCCCTTGACATAATGATCGAATTGATACTTATTCATGGGGCATAATATCTCCTGATGGTACTCATGTATTTTCATTTAGACAATAAATATCCTCTATGGGCTTCATGTGTGGTGGTCAAAGGCCTTATTCATTGTTTCCAAGATGGTGAAGCCTCATTTAGTTACTAGGTCAGATGTTTTCAATCCCTAACCATTTTTTAGGCCCATCGATTGATCTATGGTGTGCAATATGTCTTCACAACAATCACATTCCTAAAGGAATACCAAAGAGCCCCTACAATGATATTATGTTGTAGTTTTAGGCACCGGTCATTAGAGTTGAGCCTAAGAATCCTAATTTAGGGACTAATGCCTTGGATTTGATCCATTGATCATTTCCATGGCCTTAATACATGTTTGTGGTGCACAATACCTCCTAATATTGGTCATATTCCCATTTAGAGATGAAATATCCTCTACAAAGGTTATGATTGGTGGTTGGATTCTTTTTCCATGTCCATAAAGCATGAGAGGAATCATTTAGGTCCTAAGTTAATTGTCCTCATCCCATGACTATTATGAAGGATCTTAACCAACCTTATTACACCATACCTCATAACCACACTCATAATCTTAGTTGGGCTTCAAAGATTCACTACATAGGTTATAAGTAGTGGTCAAATGCCTCTTATATGGACATTGAGCCTAATAGGTATAATTTAGGATCGAAGGCCCTTTATTCCATACTATGATATTATCAAGGCCTTAAAAATTGTCTATAGTTGGAAATACCTCCTATTGGTGCTTATGTAATTTCATTCAAAGGACAAAGATCCCCTATAATGGTAATTTGTGGTGGTTTTATGCCTCGTCTATGGGAATCAAGCCCACGAAGCCTCACTGAAGGCCTTAATTTCATCCTTGGACCATTTTCATGTCCCTGGTATATGCTTATGGTGCAAAATATCTCCTAATGACACTCACATTCTATATGAGTGACTAAAGATCACGTATAGAGGTTTGTTGTGGTATTTTGGAACTACCACTTCCATGGCCTTTGAGATGAAGGAGCATTATTCAAGGCCTTATGCCATTTATTTGTTGTCATGGCCAATGTCAAGACCTATATATATATATATATATATATATATGGTGGAAAATACCTCCTAACAACACTGATATTCCCACACAAAGATGGAAGTGTTGGAGATTTGCAACTTCAGATAGTCATTCTCAACAAGAAAGTACAAGAAGACCCATATATACCATTATAGGAGTCCCATGAAGAAATTGAAGACTCAGGAAGAGAAGTTGACCCCATAGGAAAAATAATAATAAAATTGAAGATCCAAATATAAGAAGTCAGCCCCAGACTAGCGCCAAATATAAGAAGTCAGCCCCAGACTAGCGCACAGATTAGTATAAATACAAGACTGGATCATTTTAGTTGGATATTCAAATAGCTCCTTCTGCAGTGTGCACAACGAAGTTGTAGATGTAGTTTTGGCAGTTTCTCTATTTTGGGGCTATTGGTTATCTTGGAGAGTGTGCCACACTTGGAGAAGCTCTTGCTTGATTATTCTTGGTCATATTATTGAGGAGCTATGTATTGGTGATGCTATCCTTGGGGAGGATCTTTTCTGTATGGTATTTTAGTTATTGATGGTGATGTACTGGTAATATCTTGGACTCAATTCTTATAGAGAAAGGTTGTTGGGTTTCTCAGGGTAACTCTTGTGTTCTTGTGTCTACTGTGCATGGTTAATATTTATAGATCTTGTTATTTCCACTGCATTGTTATAGTTGATATTTTCAATGTATAGTTATTCTGCGATAACTATTGTATGAAAGTGAATCTTGTTATTAATTATAAGGCAATAACTATCAAGAGTTGAGAATCATAAAACACCAACAAGGTTTTAGAGGTAGTTGAAATATTGTCATTGTACAGTTGTAGTTGCAGTTGCACCATGGATGATTTTAAGGATGGAAATTTATTTTTAAATGTAGAAACCTTGGTGAATCTTACTAATCCTTCATATGCCAACTAAAAATAATTGGCGATATTTTTGTAAAAATATTCAAATTTCTAAGGATTTCATATAATTTTTATAAATTTTTGGCGATTTTTAAGGTAAAATCATTTTATCTTATAGAATTTGGGCGAATCATTTTTAAAATAGTGAATCTCGTTTTTGGAAAAACCATGGAAAATTAGCCCATGAGCGAAATTTAACCCCTAAAATCATCCCTACTGTCGCAGTTGCTAGTTATGGTTGCAATTGCAATTGCTAGTTACAGTTGCAATTGTAGCTGCAGTTGTAGTTGTAGTTTCCAGTTACAGTAGCAGTTGCAGTTTCCAATTGCAGTTGCGAGTCGCCAACTATCGTTTCTAGTTGCTAGTTTCTAGTTGCGCAAACCTTGATATTAGAGACAAGCTAGATGGTGCTACAAATTTCATAGGTATGGAATTATATATGTTTCCAAGTTATATCATTGAGAAGAGTATCGGGGTGTTTGCAGGGGATGTACAATGGACCTTTTCTAATCTATAACCCAAAGGGATCATTGGATCTAGTGCATTCAGAGGAATAACAAACCCTCCCTAGCAATTAAGACTCTAGGTTTGCATATCAGGTTTGATATTTTTATATTGTTGCATCTTAAATAAATATTGTAACCGAGACAAAAGTCTTTAGAGATCTATTAATAGTAAGTAATTTTTCTATCAAATGTTTTAAACATTGTTATTACAATGATTATTGTGTAAATTATCATTGTTTAGTACTAATGATGCACTTATTTACAGTATGAAATTGATCTCTTCTAGGAGATGATATTGGTTGTTGTCTTTGTTTTGGGAAGGTTACTATGAAGGTCACAACACTAGAAACGTTTTTCTGTTGCATTTTGTTCTTGTTTTGTTCCAGGCAGGTTACCATGGAGGAATGATTGGTTACAACACTCGAAAAGTGTTTTTCCTATTTCCTTATCATAAGAATATTTTTCTTGTCCATTATTTTTTTTCTACTACACTTGTTCCAGGAAAGTCACAGGTGATAGCTTCGAGAGGGAGCTATAGTGACGGTTGCAGGAGGAAACAAATTAGATGTTATCTAGTTTTAGAAATGGAGTAGGCTATCCAAACATGGAGTTGTGTACATGATAGTATACATCCATATACCAAAGGCAAAGAAGGCGGTGTTAGAACCTTCTGAAAAGAAGAATATTTTTTGTCGGATACATAGTGTTCCACATGGAGATTGATAGTAAGGAATATGTGGCTCCACAAGTGGCGAGGCTGACGAACCCACCTAGTACCATTTTAGAGGACACTAGAGTATAGAGGGAGTCAACCCTCATGATCCAGTAGGGAGGAGAATCCTCCCAAGACATTCATTGGAGATAAGACTTCATAATATGCATAGGGAGAATATGGCTCCAAATATTGTATAGACTCAGAAGGAGTCATGTTTCAGAGGGATAATATGGCTCCAGAGATTGTATAGACTCAAAGGGAGCATGGTACTCTAGGATCAATGGATACTTGATGATATTGGTTTTAACCAAGAACGTATAGAGTGAGCCTAATCTCAAGAAGAGTCAATTGGATAAAGAGGGAGTTGATTATTCAGGGGGAGTTCCCGCACCCCCCAGATCTAGGTGGGAGAGAAACATCTTCCAGGGCTAACTAACATGTGTCATTATTTGAGGAGGCTTTGAGGAGATGTGAGATCTCCCACTTTACTAGACCTTTCTATAGTGAAAGAGGAGGAATCCAGTCAAGAGGACTATGTATGGACTTTTTCCCAGTCGTAGAGGGAGTAGTCGGTTAGGAAAACTAGATAGAAAATCCTAATTCATTAATAGAGGGAGTTGGCCTTAAAGTTCGAGATGGAGGATCTTTGACGGATGTACTATGGGATTAGAGGTATGATGTGATAAGATGAGAGATTCCTCATACAGGGGATACTAGTGATATTCAATATGATGGATTGCAAGTCCATGAATACACCTATGATGACAAATATGAAGAAGTTGAGTGATTTTTCTTCAGATTTAGATTTGGTGGATCCCACGATGTACAGGAAGTAGATCAGATCCTTGATGTACCTCATTAATGCTAGGCCAGAAATTTGATTTACAGTGAGCACTTGAGCCAGTATTTGGTTGAAGCCAAGGCAGTTCCAATGGGTGGTAGCGAAGAATGGTATAATTGGATATGATTTGTCTGAACTGATGAAGTGAGGCAACATAAATATACAGATTTTGATTAAGTAGGGAGTGCAATAGACAGATTGAGCACCTCAGGGTGCTACTTAAGCTTAGAATCAATTATCATTTCCTTGATAAGTTGGAAGTAGGCTTCTGTAGCACTCAGTACAACAGAGATAGAGTATGTCACAACCAATGTCACAACTTGTGAAGTGGTGCAGCTTCAAAAGATGCTTGCTCCAATACAAAAGGGAGCAATCAAGCTCCAATACTTATCCATAGATGAGAAGATTGTAGATATCCTCCCAACGTGACCATGCTGATTTGGATTAAGAGGATGATACACATAATTAGCCATGTTGATTTGGCTAGTGATTTGAATTGATGTTTCAACATCGGGTAGATATTTCCCCATATTTTACATGCACGAGGCTATGCTAGTGCTGATATGACCAAGGAGAGAATGACTCATTCAATCTCGGGGCTTAGCTAGTGGTGAATGTCTCAAGTATGTTGATAGTATCGGGCATATATTCCCCCATATTGGTCATGCACAGGGCTATTCTAGTGCTGATATAACCAAGCAGAGAATGACTCATTCACTCGCGGGGCTCTGCTAGTTGTGAATGACCCAAGTATGTTGATTTTCTCCAGGTTCGGGAAGACATTCTTCCTAGATTGGTCATGCATGAGGCTATGCTAGTGATGATATGACCAAAGGAGAATGATTCACTCATCCACATGAATTTCCTTGTGGTGAGTGGCCGAGATAAGCATCAGGAAGACATCATCCCACATTGGTCATGCACAGGTCTATGTTAGTGTTGATATGACCAAGGGTAATTATTTATTCACTCACATGACTCTGCTAGTGGTGAATGGATTAGGTTTAATCCTTCTCTTGTCAAGGAGTCGATGAACTCGAGATGTTATCACATGCATATTCCGGGTCATAATACATGTGCAGAGATGACACATCAACATGACTCATGAAGACAACCTTTCTATGATAGAAGAAATCCAAGTATGGAGAATGCCTTTCTTGTTGAGAGAGAGTGTTGGATATTTACAACTTTGGGCAGTCATTCTCCACAAGGAAGTACAAAAAGACCAATTTATACCATTACAAGAGTCCCAGGAAGAATTTTAATACCTAGGAAGCGAAGTCATCCCTAAAGGAAAAATAATAATAAAATTAAATACTCATAAATAAGAAGTCAACCCCAGAATGGTGCCTAGATTAGTATAAATACAAGACTCTCTCATTTCATTTGGATAGTCAAACAACTCCTTCTATAGTGCATGCAAGGTAGTTGCATCTGTAGTTTCGGCAGTTTCACTTTTTTGGGGTTACTCGTTATCTTGGAGAGTGGACCATATTTGGATAATCTCTTGCTTGGTTATGCTTGGTCATATTATTGAGGAGCTACGTCTTGGTGATGCTAGCCTTGTGGAGGATATTATCTATATGGGATTTTAGTTATTCATGTTGGTGTAATGGTACTATCTTAGACTGAATTCTTCTAGAGAAAGGTTAGGTTTTCTCCCAATTTTGGGTTTCCCAGAATAAACTCTTTTGTTCTTGCATCTACTATGCATGATTAATATTTCTAGATCTTGTTATTTCCGTAGCTTTGTTATATTTGATATTTTTAGTGTATAGTTATTCCTTCAAGAGTTGAGAATAATAAAACACCAACAGGAAGATCCCATATAAATGTGATCAATGGTGGTTGAATTGCTAGTTCATGTGCATCAAGAATGAGAAGACACATTTAGGTCCTAACTCAATTGTTTTCATCCCCCAAGTATTATGCGATATTTGAGTCCAATCCATCATAGGCAATCCCTCCTAAAACAATCATAGTCCTTGTGAGAGTCCAAAGATCGACTACATAGGTTTTGAGTGGTGGTTGGAGATATTTTCAATGTTCATTGAACCCTAGAAGTATTTTCCGAGTTTAAGAATAATTTGAAGGATCAATACCTATCTTAAAGTGTAGAAACCTCAATGAATCTCACTAGTTTTTTAAATGCCAATTATAGAATGTTTGGTGATATTTTTCTAAAAACATTCAAATATCTAAGGATTTTATATAGTTTCTAGAAAATTTTGGTGCCTTTTAGAGAAAAGTAATTTTATCATATATAATTTGGGTGAATTATTTTTAGAAGTAATGAAAATGGTGAATATTTTTTTGGAAAAAAACTTGGAAAGTTATCCCAATGGAGAAATTTAGCGCTTAAATTTTTCACTATTAACGCCCTTTATTTCATTCCCCAACCATTATGAAGTCTTTGATACATGTATATAGTGTACAATACCTCATAATGTTGTTCATACATTTTTAATCATAGGAAAAATATCCCCTAGAGCTGTCATGCTTGGTGGTTTTATCCCTCATTCATAGTTGTCTAAGTCCTTCAGACCGAGATCCTATACATAATACCTCTTAATAGCAATAATTTTCCTACTTGAAAGCCAAATATTCTATTTAAGGGTCATGTTTGTTGTTTGAGGCTTTATCCATGATCCTTGAACTCTAGTAGCGTCTAGTAGCGTCATTTAGGGCGTAAGGCCCTTACCATTGTTTCATGGTAAATAATATATCTTAATCATGCTCATACCCCACTGGCCCGATTCATGAGATTTAAGTGTGAGAATCCAAAAGATATCATCTATCGTAGTTTAAAGCATGGTTGACGGTGCTTCAACCTCAAAATGTTCTTTTAAATCCTATATATTATAATTATTTTTTGTTTATGAAGAGTTCATGGTCAATGGATAATGGGCTTTTTTTAAAAATAATTTTTTTTCAACTATAACACATATGCATTATTATTAAGATATAAAAATCCATTGGAATATGTTTTCAATCCCTTTTCTCCTCTTCTCAACACCCAAAAAGACAACTACACATAATAATAATATATATTTTTGATTGTTTATGGACATTTTTACATATTTCATAAATGAAAAACAATCTTTTACTATTTTAGATGGAAAATCTATACAGTAGAATAATAATAAAAAAAAAACATCACTACACACGAAGAAATTGAAGAATAAAAATAATAAGCAAGAGAACAAACATAGAATCATGGGAATTCAATAAACACCTTCTCCGAGGGAAACTATATTGTTAGAGATTCACATTTTTTAAAGCTATACCTTACAACAACAAAATGAGATATAGAACCAATATAATAATTCATATTGACTAGGCATAATGATGCACATCACTAACAAACATACGTAGGCGATAGCCTAATGAAGAGATAGGCTAGACAATAGTCAAGAGATGGGAGTGATATTGAAAGTGTGTTACCTCTACATACGTCATGACTGAACCCAAAATGTCCATTACACGCAACACTAATTTATTTCCTTTATGATCATTTGATAGCTAAGGATATACCATTTTATTGACATAGGATGGGGTGAGTTGTGAAAACAATGAAAAAAATGGATATCTATTTTAATGGCTGTATTTATTGCACATAAAATATAAGGTGTCGCATATATGAAACTATTTTGAAGGACGACATGGTAAATGAAAGAATGATGACATTACTATTTGCATAAACACTTTTCTACATAGAGGAGTTAAGTTTACAACACTTTCTATATATAGAGGAGCTAAGTTTACAACACTTGGTTTACTTTGAGATGTTGGGATTATTGTCCAATAGTTTACATTATTTATGGGTAAAGGAAAGTACGTGTGAGATGTTGGGACTTTTCTACATAGAGGAGTTAAGTTTACAACACTTTCTACATAGAGAAGTTAAGTTTACAATATTTGGTTTCCTTTGAGATGTTGGGATTATAGTCCAATAACTTACATTATTTATGGGAAAAGGAAAGTACCTTTGAGATGTTGGGATTGTAGTTCAATGGTCTATATTAATTATGTAATGTAATTATGGAAAAAGAAGTTTTAGAGATTTTTTTTATTGAAAGATGATAAAGTTGAATTAGTCATGCACATTATTACAATATAGTGAATGGAACTCACTAATTTCATTCAATTAGAAGCTCAAACAACTTTATCATAGAAATATGGATGAAATTTGGTTGAACTTCTAAAACACAACGAAGTGATAGGACTAAGCTGGATATACAAAACAAGCACAAAAAATGATGCGACATTAAATGATGTAAAGTAATGATAGTGGCTAAATGATATGAGCAAGTCTATGGAATAGACAATAAGGAAACATCTACTAGTATTTTTCTCTATGAGTGCTTTTCTGTATGAGATAGAATAAGAAGAGTGTTAACAAATTCATAGTGCATCTCAAAAAAATGAATACTTATGTATAAGAAAGTAAAATCTCAGTTTTTGAATAGACAATGAGGAAACTTTTGAATAGACAATGAGGAAACATCTACGAGATAAAATAAAAAGAGTGTTAACAAATTCATAATGCATCTCAAAAAAATGGACACTTATAAATCTCAGTTTTTGAATAACCACAATGAAAAAGTTTTTGAATAACCACAATGGAGAAGAAGTTTGTGTGCAGCATCCACCTCTTTTGGGTTTGAGGTAGAATGAAAAATATATTATACCTATACCTTCTTTTGGGTTTGAAGTAGAATGAAAAATATATTATACCTATAAATATAACACGACAAGTCAAAGGAATGCATTTCTTTCATTTTTCAAGTAATTAGGAAAGTAATTAGGAATGGAACAATCGAACATTAAAATAATTATTAGGATTGGAACAATCGAACATTAAAGGAAAGAATGCTACAAAATTAATATATGGAATTTGCACATTACTATGTAGTGGAAGTTATGGTTGAAAGAATTTTATGGATTTTGCAAATTGAACATTAAGGGAAAGAATTCTACAAAATTAATGTATGGAATTTGCACATTACTATGTAGTGGAAGTTATGGTTGAAAGAATTTTATGGATTTTGCAAATTGAAAATGATTACTGTGTTAACGTAGACATGAGCTGATTGAAGAGTTATCAAATTAGTTATATTAATAACCATGTAGATATAGGTACCTAACCCTAAGATGACGTCAAATTGTTCTTACATAATTGTGTGATCCCGTATTAAGCACTTGTCATTCAGTTATTTCTTCCACCTGGTTGGCCTAAGAGGTAGAAGAGCTCGGTGATTACATAATAATAAAGCCAATATCATTGACTATTAAACATAAAAATGATGCATTGACGGATTCCTTTCTCGTTCCTCAATAGGATCGTCTTTCATTTCGTGACACGGAATCTTCATCCATGTTCCACAATACATCCGAATAACGATTCAAGTAAGCGTCGCTGTCTGAAAAGGCCTCCGGGGAAGCTACCATATAGGAAGACGAAGGTGGAATTCTGCCACCTTGACCGGCGCCATGTGCACAGAATTCGGAAGAATATAGCATATTTGCAGGTGAGCCCACTGAAAAGTTGTAAGGTGAGCTGTTCTCAAACACCTGTTTCTCCGAATCTTTCAAATCTAGTTGCGAAGCTGCGCTTGGTTGCCCATGATCATTGGTTTGAGGACCATGTCGAGTTTCTCCCTGCAATACATACTCATCATTTACTTCATGAATGGGAATTACCTGTAGAGAAATATTATCTTGCAGAGATTGGGTTTTGTTTATCTGAACCGCTACTTCCTCAGTACTTTGTGTTGGAAAGCTAGTGGAAGGCTCTGCACTGTCATGGTCGGGCGGTGTTTCAGATGAAGTTGGGAGGCAGTGAGAGCGCAGTGAACGTTCGAAATGAACTCGGTTATCAACATCCATGCCGCCGCCGCCGCCACTCTGAACTTGTAGATTCAATTTTCCCTTGATTCGAGTTCTCCAGTAATTCTTGATTTCGTTGTCCGTTCTTCCTGGTAAACTCCGTGCAATGTGAGACCACCTGACCGTTTCAATTTACTTATATTTAGAAAGACATATGTACTAAATACCAGAGACCCGACTATATATAGCATTTTATGATGAGTATATATATACCTGTTCCCCCAACGGCCATGAAGTTCAATAATCAAACGCTCTTCTTCAGGAGTGATCTTGCTGCGCTTGAGATCAGGCCGGAGGGAGTTAAACCACCTTAGCCTACAGCTCCTGCCAGTTCTCTTCAGTCCTGCGTAATACATGCAGTTTATATTTTGACTAACAAAAGAAGATAAAAGCACGAGGACAAATCAATTTCATTGCTTCCTCCAGGCATCCATTACAAGTAAAAAATCTAACTTCATAAATAAATTGTGGTTCCAAGCAATAATAACCACCCACGATTTGGAAAAACTCAAAATTTTCCCATGCACAAGGCAATATTGTTATAGAGATTGAACAATCATAAACAAGGCAATATTGTTATAGAGATTGAACAATCATAGATGCACTTATGAGGAAAAATTCATTGTTTACATATTCCATACCAGCGGCTTCGGCGAGAAAGCTCCAGCGCCCCTCACCATGTAAGCGTATATACCTCATAAGTTGCATATCCTCTTCGACAGTCCATGGACCCTTCCTCGTCTCAGCTTCATCCTCACCTCCAACGCCAGAAGCTCCCGACCAGGTTTTGTTCACCATTAAATTAGCCGACTAGAGTTCACTGCTCTTTCACTTCTAAATGTTCTGTTTAAGCTATCAGCCTTCTATAAAACGTGTATACTGCACACTCCGAGTCCGGATACACTGAATAAATGTCTCCATGATCAGCTAACAAGTATATTGTACACTCGGAGTCCAGATACACAGAATAAATGTCTCTATGTTCAGCTAATCAAGAATGTCCCCTTAAAGTATGCACGGCCGGGCCCGGGGATTGCTGTGTCGTTAGCCATTTATAGCCAACTGGACAGGATGATAGGCACGTGATTTAAAATTTTGCATGCTCATGATTTGGAAGATCTAAAGATACGCCAGCAAGAAAGAGGAGAGGAAATGAAAAGATCTGCCTTGTCCGTGCTGAAAAAACGGAGAGACCTTCCACAGAGAAATTGTTTAAACAATCCACCATACGTTTTAATTACAATTCCCAGTGCCACTGGGACGACATTTGGCAGCCTCTCTGGTTGCCAAGGCATTTTCAGAGCACAAAAGGCAAAGTGGAAGACCGCCTTATCAGTTGAGACAGCGATGAAATTCTTTTTTTTAAATTTGCTGTGGAATACGGTGCAAGGATCCGTCGTCATCATAGAATTATTTAAGTGAGAAATCCTGAAACTTGCCGCAATGTGGCCGCAGATGATAGGATAGAACGGTTATCATTTGTATCAAGGTTTTGGGAGAGAAGGCACAGCTTTGATTAATTGTCAGGTGGAGATTTATTGACAGCCTGCCGCCTGGAGAGGCGGCTTTCGTTTTTATAAAGTGAGAATCATTGTGGACGGTTTGAAAATCGAGTTTATATTCAAAGACGATGAATCTGTTCCTGCCTCACAAAGTGACATAAATACCGTCATCTTCATTATTTTAAGGAATCGTCGTTTATTAATTATTGAAAGCGCGGCTAAAGGGTGTGCTTTCCACTAAACCTATTAAATTATCCCTATGCAGTGATCTTTTTTTTAGAAAAAGCTATTTATAGTAGTTTAGAACTGCTACCAAGTGGCTATGCTTTGTGACAGCTGTTATTTGTGTCATATTAAATTTATAATGGTTTTATGGGGGTGGGATTCTCATTTTCCTTCTTTTGGTGAACTTAATGAATTTAGATAAAAAAAAAAATTAATTTAATTTCAAAAAGTTAGATAATTAGTTCACAATTTATTTATTTTTACTTCCAAAAATATATAATTTTTTATAACATATAATTTAAATTTGAAAATTTAACAAAATAAATAAGTTTCACATATTTTAAATATGTATTGAATATGGATTATGTAACTATAAATTTTATAGACACGAATATATAATTGAATAAAAATGTGTATGGTTGTCAAATTTAGTTAGTGTTATTGGATTTTGCGGGTTTAATTTTGTAAGGTCAAAAGTAGTGATAATTTAGAGGAGACATCCAAAGTTGGGTGTGATCTCTAGGTGATTTTAATGACTTAGATACCCCTAGGTCATGCTTTCTTATACAACTTCCATGACGTATATGCCTCTAAGTCATGCTTTCTTAGACTACAAGCTAATCCAATAGATAAAGAAAAATAATTATATATGGTTTAGATTGGTTAAAATTTAACATTGCAAAAATAGAAAGTATCAACATCATTTAATAAATTTATATTAATTATTCATTTTTAATGATTAAAATGTGGATTTCTCTCAGTCTTATACAACTTCCATGACGTATATGCCTCTAGGTCATGCTTTCTGAGACCACAAGCTAATCCCGTATATAAATAAAAATAATTATATATGGTTTCGATTGGTTAAAATTTAACATTGCAAAAATAGAAAGTATCAACATCATTTAATAAATTTATATTAATTATTCGTTTTTAATGATTAAAATGTGGATTTCTCTTAGGGATGGTAGGTGCAGGGGGAGTCATCTATGACTCCGATGGACAAAAGGTAGGTAATTTTTCCTAGGGTATGGGGAAAAACACCAATAATAGAGAAGAAACTCTAGTAATGTACATGGGTTTAAAAATTGCACATTCGTGAACTATCCAAACTCCCGTGGTGTTAGGGGACTTTGAAATAGTTGTAAGGGACCTTCTTGGTCTCTCAACCACTACAACTTAGTCTTCCAGTGGCCTCTGCTCGCGAATTAATTATTTGAAACAACTCTTCATTATGGTACACTATTTCCATATTCTCTGCTCTCAAAACACTGAAGTCGACCACTTAGCCAAAGCAACAAAATCTTTAGAACAGGGCCACCTCGTTATTAATCAAACCCCCTTGCATGCTTGGCTCCCTTAACTTTATGCATTTTCGTTGCCTCTCGTCCACAAACTAGGAACTTTTCCTTACGAACTCAATCACTTTCCTATCCCCCTCCCTATCGCTCCTCTCTCCCATTCCCCCTTCCCCCCTCCCCCTTAATCCCC
>SNQJ01S0015207.1:171746-193078 GCA_010110895.2 Picea sitchensis
CACCTTGGCACACGACCCCCTTCTTCAATCCACGTGCCCCTCTCCCTTCTCCCCTTGCCATCCCTTCATTCGTCTGTACTTATTTTAAATCCCGCGGAGCTTCACTCGTTTCCCTTAATGCTCGACCATATGCCCATGGTGTTAGCTCCAACTCTCTGCCTTGTGCGAACTCAACTCATCTCGTGGGTGGTTGTGGTACCCTTTTCCATCAAGGGTACGTCATTTCTGCAATCATGGCTCCTCCAGTTGTTTTTCAGTGCCATCACATTGAACTTCAGGATGCTCTGCTTGCAATTTGGTTGGTTTTCTCTTCCTTCTTATTTCGATTGCGTTCATCGACTCTACAAAGTCTATCCGACCAATCTGTTCTTGAGACTCTGCATCGAAATGTGGAGAAGCTCAAGAGGCCCTTTCTCTTTCTCAACTTGTGTCTCGAAGGAACTCTGGGAGCAGTTTCGCTCATTGCACATGGATGTTAGAAGAGTGGAGGAATGCTCAAACTCTAGACACCGTGAATTTCAATGAGAAAATAAGGGACTGCGAGAGGAATTGGTGAATCTACAAGCATAGTTGCACTAGCAAGAATTGTGGTATAATCAGTAATTGACAATTGTTCTCAGAGGATTTAATAAGAACACAAGGCAAATTGGGGTAATTAGTCAACAATTAGTAAATCCCCCAATCCACCCTCAATAGTTAGAGATCTATAATGGATCTGGTGAGTAGAGGTGTAACACACCCAGCCACTAAGTGGCTTTCCTAGGGATGGGGCCTCGAAATTTCATTCTCCTTAAGTGATAAAATCCTTCATTCGGGGTTTCTGCCACATTATGCTCGCCCCCATCTCTCCAACCATGGTCTCCATGCTAAAAAATGAGCCCATAACTGGCGGATATGTTTGTCCAAAGTTCTTCGGGCGTTCACTGGTTGAGGGTCACATGGAATCCACATGGATCCACCTCACACATGTTATTTCCAGGTTCCTTCATCCCCGGTGGAAGACCATCCATAGTCCACTCCCATGATTGGTATTACTCTCCTTATCCTATGTCAGTTATGGAGGAACTCGACCTCTCAGCGCTTCACGCCTCTTTACTGTCTATACACGAGACCACCTGGAGTTTCGAACTTCCAAAGTCCCGTAAGCTCACGACGTGGTTCCATCCTTTAGACCATTTGATCTCTCTACTATAATACATCCTAGATCCTCCAGACTCTCGAAGTCTTGAACTCTCGGTCATTTCACCAGCCACGTTGGCTAGGCAGACACATATCAGGAAATGACATGTATGAGGGGTCAGAGTGACATGGGGCACGTCAAGTCGAGGTCCACGTCACCCTCGGTGATGTCACTGCACCATGTGACACCATATTGATAGCCCTCTAACATTCCCCACATATCACAGTTGAGTTTCGACCACATAGATTTATAGATCTAGGGTTTTGGTTTCCTCGGGGATTCGACATTTGGAAATGTTGTGGTGCAACCTCCTCTTATCTCCTGAAGTGCTCAACTTCCTAACTAAAGGTGCTAGCACCATGTGTCCCTAGTATTTTGATGACTGGGAAAGAACCAGGAGGGTCCCTCGATCTATGGCTCTGGGCCCTTCGTGGCTCTGACCTTCATTGTTTTGATTCTTGGTTTAGCTGGTAGGATAGGTCCACGTAACCCCTGTGGAACCACCTAACCCCGATCAAAATTATGGGAAACCGAGTCTCCTAGTTACCTTCAGCCAGTATAAGGCTGGTAAGGTCGGACATACTCTGAATTCCCAGACTTCCAGAGTTTTGAACCTAGGAGGACTTAGCTTTCTTAGGCTTAGTCCAAGGTTCCTAGGTATTGTTCATATGGGTCCTCTTCAAACAGGTCTCGTCCATTCATCTTCCAAACAAAGAGACCTCCTCTTTTCAAGGCTTCAACTTCGTGATTCTTCCTGAGATCTATCATGAAATGTTTAAGCACTTGGGTCTAGAATTTCGGTCACCCGACAGGGTTCTGGCAGAGGTATCCTCTTCAGACGGATAGGTTCAGGTCAACACGATATCCCATATCACAGCCGTCTTACAAGCTTATGTCTTAGGAAGCCTTAGGAACTAAGTTGGGCATACTGACTATTAGTCATAAATGTAAGTTTACAAAGAGGTGGAGGCATACACGTATCATAGCAATTCCACACAGAAGTTATTTATAAATACACATATCTATAAATCCAAGAATTCATCCATTATTCTAGATCAATACATAAAATAGGGAAAATACTTATCAGAACTAGATAACATGAAGCGACTGCTGAAAGGGTTTCCCGTTTACACTCAACCGTAGGCTCAATCACTCCTAACGGATTTACGACAAGCCACCCCCGAGCTAGACCACGATGCTCTGCAATGAAATCCTTTCTTCTGGCTCAACGACAATAGGGACAGAGGTTACTCTCCTCCTCTCGCGGGATCTTGGCAATGACTTACGCGATACCAAGCAAGGAGTACCAACCTCGTTTATTAGATTGTATCATAACCCCGCTATCCATATTCCTGTGACCAGAACACTCATTCCTCAGTTCTTCCTTGAACCCAAGAGGTTAAAATTTCATCTTTGTGCTCATCATAGGTCTTCCTCTACCCACCACACCTTCCTTTCTTGCCTTCTTCAACAAGATTGCATGTGGCCCAAATTCCTAGTCTGTGGTCAGTTCTGAAAGCCTTGTAGATGGGTGCTTTGGCCCATCCCCTCATTAACACTTGAGGAGGTCTTTCGACCCACCATCCTGATCCAAGTGGATATTGGTGGCCACCAACCTATTCCAATTGGCTCCTTGTGTTCATTTTTTTTCCAACACGTTCATCTCTACTTCTTTGTAATTGTGAGTTCTACACTTATGGGGATGTCCAAAGCCCCACACATCCTCCAGGTGGACACCAGTGGCCTCTTGCCTAATCCAACTGGCTTATTTTGTATGTTTTCATGTCAACACATCTTGATGTACTTCTAGGGACGTTTTGGGGCCCTAAACGGTATTTTTTTGGCTCGCCACAATCAAATTGTAGTTGGAGTCAGATATTGACAGTGGAATGTGTAGTTCTCTGAAATACCTTTCCAACGGGCTCTCACGCGCCTAAAATAAAGGTATTATGTAAAATTTATGACCCTTGGAATTTGAGGTACCAAATTACACCAACTTATCCATAGGGCCCACATGAGTTTTGGCATTTCACCTTCTAGGGTTAGGTTTTTGGATGTCGAGGGTTTTGGCATTCATGAGTAATATAAAAAATGCCTATGGAGCCTCATTTTAATCCATTCTTCTTAGATGGATGTGCTTACCGTCCACATCTCTTCTCAAATATATCTACAACTATTCGAGCAAGTGTATCAGTTCTACAGTTGTACAGTTTCAACCTATTTAATTATTTAATAAAATATATTGTTCACTGGATATTTGTGTTATTCTTCATATATTTGTGTTTATTTTCTTCAGTATTTTAATCAATTCGTTCCACTCTTAAATCCATATCAGTGGTATCAGAGTGGTCTCCTCTTCATTTATTTTTCTTCGTGCATGTCCCCGACAAGATCTGGGTACAAGAAGTTGGGACTCGAACCAATCGAGCCATTACAAGATTGGTCGTTTTGAGCCCGACAATAACCCATGGGGGCTGAAAAGAAATATGATGGAGCATGAGATCCTATTAAAATGTTTCTTTAGGAATATCTCGCACTACAAAGGAACAAAATGATGGACAACTTTGTGCAGATCCTTCGATGACTATCCACAAGAGAAGCATCTTCATCAAGCGGTCATGCAACCCCCTTCAAGGTACATGTAAATTTTTATATTCCATTATTTTAAGGACTGATATATGCATATGTTATAGATAAATGGTTGAACCTACTCGAAGGATATTTTTCGGCCACAATTTTTTCGGTAGGGAAAAGATCACTTTTGCACTCCTCAAGGTCGTTCCCCATGTTAAAGACTGGTGGGATATTTACTTTGGGAAAATGTTCATGGAGGAATATTCGATGTTTGTGGTGGCCCTTACATGGGATTCCTTCTGGGATGCCATTAAAGAACAATACTACCCTGTTGGAATCTACAAGGACCAGTACACTAGATGGATCACCCTACGTCAAGAAAGGGACCAGACAATACCAAATTTCACCAATATTTTCCAAACCCTATGCACCAAATTGGGTATCCAAGACTCTGAGCGTCATCTGGTTCTAAAATATTATGACTATTTGCATAGATAAATTCAAACAAGAATGGATTTCCTGGAAATTTCCTCATTGGACACGACTTATAGAGATGTTGTCAAGATCGAGCATAAATTTAAGTAGAAATGACGAGAGTTTGGATCTGCAAACCCCTCACAGTCGAAGAAGGAAAAAGGCAGCCCCAACCCACACAACAAGGGACCAAGTCGAGAGGGCCGCCCTTAGGACAACCATTCCAAGATGTAACATAAGAAGGGAAATGAGAAGACAAAGAAGGACACAAGACCTTATTACCGCTCCAAGCAGTCCCTCGTTACTGAGCTGAAGGATTCCAAGTCAGAGGTTGGTTCTGATTCCGAGTCAAATCTTGAAGGAGGGAAGGATATTATCAATGTTGAATGCAGTGCCACTATCGCTACCACCAAAGTATGACCGAGCAAACCAGAGGAACCAGAGGAAGGGGAACGCCTCTTTCACTCATAGATGTGGGTCAAGGGGGCTCCGATTAATTTCATTGTCAATAGTGGTAGTTAGAAGAACCCAATTTCAACAGAGGTCGTCAAGCAGTTGAACCTATCAATGACACCGCACCCACAACCCTACACCATTAGCTGGCTTCACCAAGGAAGAGATATTCGTGTCAGCCATCAATGTCGTCTGCCCTACGACATCAAGCCTTTCAAAGATGAGGTACTGTATGATATTTCTCCCCTTGAAGTTTGTGATATTCTTTTAGGACAACCATATTTGAGGAAGCTTCATTTTGTGTATGATTCTAGACCCCGTAGTGTTATTATTACTTTGGGTAGAAAATTGTATGGGATCCCATAGGTAACGTAACCTATTTCTATTTCTTTAATCTCTGCTAAGCAATGCAATAAGGTCATTTCACAGATTGGGAAGTTCATCTTATTTGTGATCCATGCTCATTGTAAGCAGAAGGTCACCGCCACATTTGTGGCCTCTACACAATGCCTCTCTTTGCTGTAAAAGAAAGTGGAAGGGATCGTGAAATAATACAGAGACATATTTGGCTCACCTATAGGGGTACTGACACACTGCCAAGTCAAGCTTCCAATTGATATGACCCCTGACGCGCCTCTACCTAATAGACGATTCTATCGGTGCTCGATGACGGAGAATGATGAAATCAGATGTTATATCCAAGAGCTTCTTCAAAAGGGTCACATCAGGCCCAACTCCTGCCCTTGCAGAATCCCTGATTGTACTAGTGTAGAAGAAGGATGGGACTTGGAGACTCTGCATTGATTATAGAGCCTTAAACAAAATCACAGTCAGGATCCGCTACCCCATTTCCATGATTGATGACCTTCGTGACAAACTGAAGGGGGAAAAGTTCTTCTGTAAGATTGACCTAAATTCTGGCTACCATCAAGTTCCCATCAAATCAACCGATGTATGGATGATAGCCTTCAAATCTAAAGAAGGTCTCTACGAATGGCTAGTCATGCCCTTTGGCTTAACAAATGCACCAACCACTTTCATGAGGTTGATGGATGATGTATTGAGACCCTTTACCAACTCCTTTGTGGTAGTATATTTGGATGACATCCTCATCTTCAACATAATGTGGGGGGAGTACATGCGGCATATTCAATAGGTTTTGAGCACTCTGCAACAGCACAAGCTTTATGCCAACTTGGAAAAATGTTCTTTTGACATGAACATGGTCCAATACTTGGGAAACATTGTTGATGAGCACAGGGTACATGTTGATCCAACTAATATCCAAGTCATCTGTGACTGGCCAGCCCTAACCACACTGACCGAGCTTCAGATCTTTTTGGGACAAGCCCACTTCTACTGACAGTTCGTGTTGGGATTCTCCCATATTGCATGGGCCCTCAGCCAGGTGACCAAGGGCGGTGGTAGGGACAATTTTGTGTGGGGGAAGGAGAATCAATGAGCATTCGATGATCTGAAGCATCGCTTGTGCTCAAATCAAGTACTCTCCTTTCCTGATCTGCAACAACCATTTGATATTGAGACTGATTCATCTGACTATGCTATGGGCACAATTCTCACTTAGCACGAGCATCCGGTGGAATACTATAGTGAGACACTCTCTGATACTGTCGAAAAATACCTCACCTATGATAAGGAAATGTATTCCATTGTACAAGCATGTCGTCAATGGAAAAATTACATTCTCGGGAATGTGAATATCATACACAATGATCACAAGCCTCTGCAGTTCATACAAACACATGGGAAATTATAGAATGATTGCCATCATAAGTGGTCCACCTAGCTGCAACAGTTCCATCTCAACATCAAGTATAAGACATGTATCTCGAATGATGTCGTTGAGTGCCTCAGTTGGACTCATGTGTCTACACTCACCACTATGCTCCATTCCTATGGATATGAAGCATTTGAGTGGCCCCAACTTTATCAACACGATTCATACTTCGCCACCACCTATCAACTCTTGGGTATAGGCCCAAATGTCACTGATCTTCACATTCAGGACATACTCTTATGCCACTTTGGCCATCTCTGTGTTCCTACAACTGAGCGTGCAAAGATGATTTGCGAAGCTCACTATAGTCGAGTGGAGGAAATTTTGGCGTGGAGAAAACTGTGGTCGTTCTTCAGAAACATTTTTATTGGACAAAAATTCCACAGGACGTCAGCAAGTATATTAGATCTTGCACTGTCTGTGCCATTTCCAAGCCAATCATCAATAATCAAGGCTTATACACCCCTCTTCCTATTCCTGAGAAGCCTTGGGAATCCATCTGAATTGATTACATGTCTGTTTTTTCATCCACCAAGCAAAGAAATGACTACGTGTTTGTGGTCATTGATCAGTTTTTGAAGATGGCCATCTTGACAGCCTGTAAGAAGAATGTCACAACGACATATACTACTAATCTCTTATTCGAATGAGTGTGGGTCCACTTTGGGATACCACAAACCATCATATTCGACCCACACAATAGGTTCCTCAACACCTTTTGGTCAAGTCTATGGTCTCTGTTGGACACAAAGCTCACAAAATCCACTGCTTTCCACCCCCAAAATGATGGCCAAATAGAGGTCGTCAATCAGATGATTATGCACATCCTGCGCATGTACAATTCTGAGCATCCACGTACATGGGACGAGAGTATCCCATATGTCTAACATAGTTACAACATGGCTCTCCATAGTTCCATCGTCCATAGCCCATTTCAGGTGGGTCTGGGATTCCAACCCTTGGGACCCATTGATGTTGCACTTCCTCTTGCCATTGCATAGATAGAATCTTCCCCTGATCAGTGTGAAATCAACAAAGCCACCAAATTCAACACATTCACCAACGGGTCCAAGAGATTTTGCAGAAATCCAATGCTAAATACAAGAAATGCCATGATCAACACAGGGTACCACACCCGTTTCAGGTTGGCGACAAATTCTGGTTACATTTGCAGAAGGAGCATCTCCCTGAGTGCCATCAGAAGCTTCTCCCATATATTTATGGGCCTTACACTATCACCAAGGCTGTGGGTAGAATTTTTTTTGAGCTCAACACTCCAGCCTTTCTTGGTTTTCATCCAGTATTCAATGTGGAACTCCTTCGGCCATATTTTTCCCCATTATTGGACACCTCTGAGATCACAGAACAAATGACACCAACTGATCTCAACCCTGAATGCATGGAAAAGGCATCCATTGATCAGATAGTGGACACACAGGTCAAGGGCATGCGCAAGCAGTGGATCCAACTTTATCGAGGTGTTAAGGTAGGGAAAATCCTACACCAAGGCAAGTGGCTCACCCGAGGCCAAATCCAGTATAATTTTCCTCACTTGATGGAGGAACTCAACACAATGGAGACCATATCTTTCTAAAGGGGGAGGATTGATACATGTGGATATTAGTGGCCACCCACCTATTCCAACTGGCTCCTTATGTCTGTTATTTGTTCAACATGTTCTTATGTACTACTTTGTAATTGTGAGTTCTACACTTTTGAGGCTATCTGAATCCCCACACATCCTCCAGGTGGATACGAGTGGCCTCTCGCCTAATCCAACTGGCTTATTTTGTATTTTTTCATGTCAGCACATCTTGTTGTACTTCCAGGGCCGTTTTGGGGCCCTAAACATTGTTTTTTTGGCTCACCACAATCAAATTATAGACGAAGTCATATTTTGAAGGTGATGTGTATTTATCTGAAATACCTTTCCGACGAACTATCATGTGCCTAAAACAGAGGTTGTAAAAGTTACAACCCTTGGAAGCTGAGGTAGAAAATTACACCAACTTACCCATAAGGGCCACATGACATTTAGCGTTTCACCTTCTAGGGTTAGGTTTTTGGATGTATATGGTTTTTTCATTCCTAAGAATTATCAAAAAGGCCTTTGAAGCCTCATTGTAATCCATTATGCTTAGACGGATGCATGTAGCAGGCACATCTCTTCTCAGATATAACTACCACCATTTGAGCAAGTGTTTCAGTTATGTAGTTTTACAGTTTCATCCTATTTCATTATTTAATAGAATCTATTGTTCACTGGATATTTGTGTCATTATTCATATCTCTATGTTTATTGTATTCATTTTGTTAGTCAATTTGTCCCACTCCTAAATCTGGATCACAGCCTGACTGTAATTCATTTCTAGATCACAGGACTGTTCTGGTCCTAAGCAATTAAATCCGGTAAGGTACTGGTTTGGTGAAGGTTAACAAAACCATTCCTTGTCCCCTTCACCATTTCTTTCATAGAATTTGTGCTCTCTCTTAGTACACCCCCCCTTTCCAATAGTCATGCAACAATTATCCATTTCTTAGTAAATAATAGAATTTACATTCATTGACCTTTTATACAAAGGTCCATCCAATCAAATATTCACACATATTGAGTTTGCCATAGTCTCTTGACTAGTATAGTTATATTTACAAAATGGGGGAAACATGGTGTTACAATTCCCTCCCCCTTAAAAGAACATCGTTCTCGATGTTCTATCTGTCGACATGCTCTGTATATACAGAAGTGAACAAAAATGGATATGCATGTCTCATGGCATCCTCCATTTCCCATGTAGCCTCATCTGGGAAAAAGTGTTTCCACTGCACCTTGACCTATGCAATGGTTTGGTTCTTGAGTGGGGTTTCCCTCCTGTCTAGTATGCATTGAGGTTCTGGAAGGTTTTCTCCCTACGGCTCCACCTGGATCACAAAAAAAAAATTATATGATTAGAATCACGTACATAATTCTTCAATAATGAAGCGTGGAAAACATTATGTGCCTTTAATGTGGGAGGGAGTTCTATCCTATAGGCTATAGGTCCCACACTTCAAAGGGTCCACAATATCGAGGTGCCATCTTGGCGCAAGATCCCATTCTTAGGGAACTCTTCCTGGGCCTAACTCTGAGATAGACATGGTCTCCTATCTTGAACTCTCTAGGAGTTCTCTTTCTTTCGGCATAAAGTTTTTGTCTATCCTAAGAAATTTTTAGATCTTTCTTTATCTGAATTACTTGTTTTTCTATTTCTTTCAACATGCCAAGTCCAATTGTAATTATATCCAGTAGATTACTCTAGCTGACATGAGTCTTGCATGGTATACCATAGAGGGCTTCAAAATGGCTCATCTCTAATGATTCTTAATAATCATTGTTGTAGGAAAATTCTACTAATGGCAGGTAGTCTTCCCACTTCTTAGGCTAATGCATTACATGCATCCTTAACATGTCTTCTAATATCTGGTTTACTCTTTCTGTATTTCCATCATTTTGAGGATGACAGGTTGTGCTAAACAAAAATTTGGTCTCAAAACCAACCATCAAGGATTTCCAAAAGCTTGATGTGAATTTTGTATCTCTGTTAGATACTATCTCCCTTGGCATGCCATGCAGTTTGAATATATCCTTCATGAAGATGTTGGAAATATCTATTTCCTTGCAAGTCGATTTGACAGGAACAAAGCGATAAGACCTTCTCAATTTTTTCACCACTACCATGATGGAATCATTCTGTTTGGCCGATTTTGGTAATATGGTGATGAAATCCATGGAGAAGGTTTCCCATTTCCATTCTGGAATTGGTAGAGGTTGTAACAACCTTGTTGGGTTCCAGTGTTCTGCCTTAACTTGTTGGCATTCTAGACACTTATCTAGATAGTCAGCTATTTCCTTTTTCGTTCTAGGCCAATAGAATTGTTTCCTAGTGGCCGTGATCATTTTATGATATCCTGGGTGACCAATGTACAATCTCTTTTGTAGTTCATCCATTATGAACCTCTTCAAGTAGTCACAACTTGGGATATACAATATGTTTCTATAAGTCAACAGAACTTCATCCAACATCTGATAGACTTCATACTTTATCCCCGTGGGATCTTTCTTTAGGTACAATGTCACGGTCTTGAAGAATTCATATGTTTCTTGCACATTCCTTAATCTTTCCTTGACATCCATTTCACATGTGCTCATCGCTGTCATGTTGATCATTTTCACACTTATTCTAAGGGCATCAACCACCCTATTTTCCTTTCCTTTGATGCGTTTGATTTCAAAATCAAACTCAATAAGGAGAAACATCCACATAGCTTGTATAGAATTGAGCTTTGGTTGATCAAACAGGTGCCTCAATCCACAATGGTCTATCATAAGTACAAATATCCTACCCAGGAGGTAATGCCTCCACATTTTTAAAGCATGCACTATGGTAGCCAACTCTAGATCCTGGGTCACATAATCGATTTCATGCTCATTCAATTTTATGGATTCGTATAAAATTACATGTCCTTCTTTCATAAGGACTCCTCTGAGTCCTTCTTTGCAGGAATTTGTACACACGAGGAAGTCATTAATAGGGTATGCAATTTTCATCACGGGTGCGTGGGTCAAAAGGTATTTCATTGTTTGAAATATTTCTTCACATTCTGATGTCCAAGTGAATTTAACCCCCTTCCTCTGAAGGGCAGCGATTGGACAACCAATCTTGGAAAATCCTTTTATGAACCTTCTATAGTATCCGGATAAGCCCATAAAGGATCTCATATCAGATACATCCTTTGGCGTAGGTCATTCCATTATAGATCTGATTTTCTGAGGGGTTATTGCCACTCCTTTAGAAATAACATTTCCTATGTAATGGACTTGCTTCTGGAAAAAATCACACTTGCTAAACTTAGCGTAGAGATGATTCTCTCTTAGTACTTGAAGTACAAGTCTAAAATGTTCCTCATTCTCCTCTCTGTTTTTGGATTAGATTAGGATATCATCAATGAAAACCAATACAAATCTATCTAGGAATTTGGTGAGTACATTATTCATCAAGCAGATAAAAGTGGTGGGGGAATTGGTTAATCCAAACGACACTACCACAAACTCATAGTGACCATACCTTGTCCTGAAGGTTGTTTTGTGGATGTCTTCATCCTTGATTCGGACTTGATGGTATCGATACCTCAAGTCAATGTTTGAGAAAATGGAAGCACCACCTAATTGGTTGAAAAAGTCATTGATTCTTGGTAAGAGGTACTTGTTCTTTATGGTTGTCTTATTGAGTTGTCTATAGTCTATGCACAGTCTGATCGTTCCATATTTCTTCTTCACAAACAAGACTGATGCTCCCCATGGAGACACACTAGGTAGAATGTAGACTTTGTCCATCATCTCCTTTAATTGTAGCTTGATCTCAACTAGCTCAGGTGTACTCATCCTGTAGGGTCTCCTAGACACTGGCACTATTCCTGGCGCAAGTTCTATCAATAAGTTAATGTCTCTCCTCGGAGGTAGACCCGATACCTCTTCTGGAAACACGTCTCTATACTCTCTTAATATGGGGTGGTCCTATAGGTTCAATCTATCATCCTCAATAGATTCTGACACCTGTATTTCATATAGAGGACATCCCTTTCTGCAATACGTTTTCATTTGAAGGGATGATATTTGTCTCACTGAGACAGGATTCTGAATTCCTTGGAGGGTTATCCTTTTCCATTCTTCATTTACACATTCTAAGGTCTTATGGTAATAGTCCAAATTAGTTTTATAAGAAGCTAACCAGTCCATACGAATGAACAGGTCATAGGATCCTAGGGGAAGTATGTTAAAGGTATCTTGGGTGGGTAATCCATCCATAATGAATTGACAAGATGGTATGACCTCTACTACTTTTGTTTTGGTTCCAGTGACTAGCTATACTAACCATGGATTATCATGTCTAACGGGTTGCATTTTACACTGATCAACAGTATGAGGGGCCATATAACTCAAATTAGAACCAGGGTTCATTAAAATAGAAACTATATGGTTGGCGATGATACCTTCCATTTCCACTGTTGAAGCTGGGTGGTCGGCTTGTTTATTATCCAGGGCTGCAAAAATCCGTGGAATTATCCTAGCCACATCATTTATTATGGTAGCTTCTTGGATGTTGTAGACTCTCCTACTATTTTTTTGTCTCCGTGGACAGTCCCTCAGTATATAATCTTCTCCACAAACCCAACATTTCAAGGGTTCCTTCTTTGGGTTATCAGTCTTTCCTGGGGTTTCTTCAAAAGGTTTAGTTCCAGTCTGGGAGGGGAAATTTTGTTGATATACACGTCTAGTAGGAAGACTTATCCTAGATTCCTTCCTACAGGTCTTAAATATTGAGGATTTTAACCACTTCTTCTTGAAACCTGAATTGCTATTATTTTTCCAATCCTTGTGCGGTTCTGTCTGACTCACGAGCTATTCATAACAATATCTTTCCTTGTGGATAGTGTCTTCTAAGGTCTTTGGCTCATGAAACTCAATCCCGTTTCAGTAGGTCTGAGGTAACCCACTATTAAATCGTTTCACTTTTACCTTTTCATCCTTTATGTAGGGTACATACCTCAGCAACTCAAGGAATTTATTGACATATTCCTCTATGATGAGTTGTCCCAGCTTGAGTTCATAGAACTCTTTAGTATTCCCATCAAACTATTTCTCCAATAGATACTTCTTCTTGAATTGTTTATCAAACTTTTTTCATGTTAATTCCTCTTCATGGATTCTTTTCACATTCTTAAGATCTTCCCACAAAATGGAATCCTTTCCATTCAAGTTGAAGATGACTATTAGAGCCTTCAAGTTTTCGGAGTAGTCATGGAATGTGAAGTACTTCTTTAAACCAAGTAGCCAAGATTCTGCCTCTTCCCCTTTCTCAATCTCTCCATTGAAAGAGGGTGGTTTGTCTTTCTTGAACTCTTCAAGGTCATAACTTTTGGAATGCTTTCGCTTCTTGCCTTTCCTTTGAGAATGTGAGCTAGTTTTTCTACTAGAATATTCCTTGGATTTGATAGTTTCATTTCCAAAATATTCTCCTGATGAGTGTCACCTATCTCTAGGTTTGACATTCTTCGAGGTAATCCTCCTAGTGTGGCCACTTATGAGACCATGTTTTTGTATCTTAGGTGGACTTCAACTTCTCTTCTTATGCCATTGATCCACATGACTGGTTACAGGTCCATGCTACAGTTGTCTGTGTATATCAGATAAGCTTTGCAACAAGAATGTATTAATTTATGTTTTCTCTTCTTGCTCCTTTAGCAATCTATCGTTGTTGGCTTTGCAACTTTGTAATTCATCCATGAGTCTCCTTACAGTTTTAGCTAGATCCAGAGGGGTTTCCATGAACCTCCTGTCATCGTATTCTTCCTCTCTATTGTGGGATCTATCCCCGACTTCGTGGCACATCACCATCCTTTATGCTTGTAGTTTCCTGCAATTCACTAACTGCTTGAGTATTGACAAAACACTTGTTGTTAGCTAATAGTATATTATTTCATGAACAAAACATAGTCATATTTCTTAAATACACATATACAAGAGAAAAAATTCATTCTTTTCTTCAGTAAGGGTTTAACCATATTCTTTAGGGAAAAGGTAAGGTATGGAGTCACCCTTAAATTTATTTTAAATATGGTTTTTACGCAACTCGTCCATGAGCCCAAGAAGGTCAAGTGTTGTAACCATGCTCTGATACCAATTTGTAACACACCCGACCCCTGAGTGGCTTTCCTAGTGATGGGGCCTCAAAATTTCATTCTCCTTAATTGATAAAATCCTTCATTCGGGGTTTCTACCACATTTTTCTCACCCTGATCTCTCCACCCACGGTCTCCATGCTCAAAACCAAGCCCAGAACCGACATATATATTTCTTTAAAGTTCTTCAGGCGTTCACTAGCTGAGGGCCACGTGGCATCCACCTCAGATGTGTTATTTCCAGGTTGCTTGCTCAATGGTCGAAGACCATCCATAGTCCTCTCCCATGACTGTTCTTACTCTCTTTCTCCTATTTCATTTGTGGAGGAACTCGACATCTCGGTGCTCTGATGCTTCACACATCTTTACCGTCTATAGACGAGACCACCTGGAGTTGTGAAATTCCAATGTCCAAGAAGATCACCACATGGCTCTAGCCTTCAGACCACTTGTTCTCTCTACTATACTAAATCCCAGATCATCCGGAGTCTCGAAGTCTCAGACTCCCGAAGTCTCGATCATTTAACCAACCACGTTGGCTAGTCAAACACGTATAAGGAACTGACACGTAGGAGGGGTCAAAGTGACACGGGGCATGTCAGACTGGGGTCCATATCACCCTGGGTAATGTCACTATACCACGTAACCCCGAACTAATAGGCCTCTAACATTCCCCAGATCTCACAGTCAAGTTCTGGTTGCCTCAAGGATTCGACGTTCGAGAATGTTGCAGTACAACCTCATCTTATCTCCCAAAGTTCCTAACTTCTAAACTAAAGGGGCTAGCGCCACTCATCCCCGGTATTTCAACGACTGGGAAGGAACCCGGAGGGTCCCTTTATCTACAACTCTGGGCCCTTCGCGACTTCAACCTTTGTGGTTTTGATTCTTGGTTTAGCTGGTAGGATAGGTCCACCTAACCCATGGGAAACCGCCTAACGCTGGTAAACCTTACGGGAAACTGAGTCTCTCTGTTATCTTAAGCCAGTATAAGGCTGGTAAGTTCGGACATACTTCGAAGTCTGAAAATTCCAGATTTCTGAACCGAGGAGGACTTAGATTTCGTAGGCCTAGTCCAAGGTTCCTAGGTATTGTTCATATGGGTCCTCTTCAAACGAGTCTCATCCGTTTGTCTTCCAAATGAAGAGACCTCCTCTTTTCAAGGCTTGAGCTTCACTATTCTTCCTCGGATCTATCATGAAATGGTTAAATACTTGGGTTTGGAATCCCGGTCGCCCGACAGGGTTTTGGAAGAGGTATCTTCTTCAGACATACAGGTTCAAGTCAACACGATATCTCCTATCTCGGGTGTCTTACAAGCTTATGTCCCAGGAAGCCTTAGGAACTAAGCTGGGCATACAGAGTATGAGTAAAAAATGTCAGTTTAGAAAGAGGTGGAGGCATACACATATCATAACCATTCCACACAGAATTTATTTATATATACACATATGTATAAATCCAAGCATTTATCCATTATTCCTTATCAATACATAAAATAGAGAAAATACTTATAAAAACTAGATAACGTGAAGCGACTGCTGAAAGGGGTGCCCACTTCCATCCAACCATAGGCTCAGTCACCCCTAACGGATTTACAACTAGCTACCCGCAAGCTAGACCATGATGCTCTGCAATGAAATCCTTTCTTCTGGCTCAACGACAGTAGGGACAGAGGTTACTCTCTTCCTCCCGCAGGATCTTGGCAATGACTTACACGATACGAAGAAAGGAGGACCAACCCCATTTATCAACTTGTATCATAACCCCGCTAGCCATCTTCCTATGACCAGAACACTCATTCCTCATATTTTCCTTGAACCCGAGAGATTAACCTCTCATCTCTACGCTCTTCACAGGTCTTCCTCTACCCATCACACCTTCTTAAAAAAGATTGTGTGTGGACCGAATTCCTAGTATGTGGTCAGGTCTGAAAGCCTTACAAATGGGTTCTCTGCCCCATCCCCTGATTAACTCTTGAGGAGTTCTTCCCACCTGCCAGCCTAACTGTAATTCATTTCTGGTTGAGAGGATTGTTATGGTCCTAAGCAATTAAATCCAATAAGGTACTAGTTTGGTGAAGGTTAACGCAATGATTCCTCGTCCGCTTCACCATTTGTTTCATAACATTCATGGTCTCTCTTAGCACACCCCCCCTTTCTAACAATCATGCAACACCTATCCATTTCTTAGTAAATAACAAAATTTACATTCATTAACCTTTTATACAAAGGTCGATCCAATCAAATATTCACACATATTGAGTTTTACATAGTCTCTTGGAAAATATAGTTATATTTACAAACTGGGGGAAACAGGGTGTTACAGAAGGCTCCCATCCTCCTTCCACGCCTTTTTCAGCAATGATCATCCTTTGACCCCTCTAGAGCCAGCTCTAGCCCTGGTCTGGTCGATCCCTGTTGCAAACATTCACCAATCAGAGGAAAATTCAATGGTGCAACAAGCAGAACCTTAGGAGGAACTAGAGCATTTTCAAAATCACTAGCCAAATTTTAAATGAAATGTAATTTTTTGTTAATTTTGAACATGTTTATATCCATTTTTACTTGGCAAAACAATAACTCTTTTGGATAGGCTATACCAGGTTCTTAGAAATCCACAGACAACTAGTTTCTCCGGAAAGAAGCAGAGTTTTTTTTACTCCGTCATATATATTTTGTGGAAAAATATTGCTCTTTTTTAATATATAAATCCCTAACACTTTCTGTTAAAAAAATGTGGATTTCTTTCATTGTTTTTATTTTTATCAAAACTAGTTTAAATTGCTTTAAAAAAAATTCATTTAGGCAAGTTGAAAGCATTCTTGAATGCTATGTTATAAAAATTGTCATAATTTGTCTAATCTGGATAGGCCTTTTGTTTTTTCTTGGCTACATAAATCTATATGAGATCACAATTTTATGTTGTTTAAATTACATTTCTAAATACATAAATAGATTCATCATGCTAAAAAACCTTTAGAGGCCTTCAAATTATACAATTTTAACCCCTCAAATATGCAAATCCAACAAATTGTCACCACATTAGAAACAAAAGTTCAATGCTAATATTCATTAAAATTATTTAAAAGTATCTTTTTAAACTATGTTGAAAACATCATTATTTTTATTAAATTCTATGTTACATAACTTGTCATATTTTGTCTAGTTTTTGTATATTTGAAAGAGTAAAAAAATAATTTAATTTCAATTTGAATATTAATATGAATTAAATCATTTTATAATTTGTAACTAAATTAGTAATTATAATTATTATTAACTTTTCATAAAGATTAGTGTATGAGATATATATAGATAGATGAAAAAAAATTGGATTAAATTTAGTTTGTAAATTATTTTTTTATATATTTTTTAAAAGAATTGTGGTTGCATTGTTCCGAAAACATAAAATTGTTTTACAAAATAAATAGCCAAAATTTGTTAAACATTCTATAAAATGATTTAATAATTTGAATAATTTTACAAAAAATTCACCAATAATTTTATATTTGACATTTTAAGAGTTAATAAGAATAAGATTAGAAATATATCTCTACTTTACTTTAATATAAATGTGGATACTTCAAATTTTCCTTGATTATATTTTCTCTATGTGATAAGAGTAAAGTGACTCGGTGTATTAGTCTAAGGGATATTTAGAGATTTAAATACTTATTAAAATAATAAGCATTCATTAGTTATTCAATCATCTTTTATTAAATTTTTGACATTCTTAATTTTGATCACATAGTCATTGACAATAAGCATTGATTAGTTATTCAATCATCTTTTATTAAGTTTTTGACATTCTTAATTTTGATCACATAGTCATTGACATTATATAAAATGTGTATGGCATGATTATTCCTTACCCAAAAATTTCATGTCCTTGTTATCGTTCTTGTTTGCGCCCCAAATTTCATGCTCTTAATGTTGTTCTTGTTTGCTTGATATGCCACTCACATGGAATATCAAAGCCTCTTTTACATTCAATTTTTGGTTCTTTTGGCTCACTTGCCCACCAAAGATTTATTCACTTCCAGTTGTAGCTTTATTTAAGCCTCTCTCCTCCGCCCGAGATCATTTTCTTTCAATTATGGATCATTTTGGCTCACACGCCCACTTAAAATCCTTTTTTTGTTTTCATCTCTATATTATGTTATGTTAGAGGTTCTCATTTATAACATAAACTTTGTTTCTTTAACTTCTTGTGGGATTCTCAAGCGTTTGGCTCTATGTATGCTTGGAAACATTTGAGATATTTCATGTTTAAATGTAAAAGCCAGGGAGCTTCTTGAGACTTGTAATTAATTTTTCCACCATTTTGATTGAGAAATAAGCATATCATTTCTCCCATTTCGTTCTTTCTTGGTTGTTTTTTGATGTGTTTCCTTCTTTTTTTGGTGTTTTAACAATTGTGTTGGTAGGCTCAGATCCCAAGAAGTTGTATAAGAGCATATTGTCTGGTCACTTGCATGGTCGATGGTTACTACCAAACATAGGGTCACTGAGACGTGAGAGGCCATGATTGCTTGGAGAGTCTTTGCATTGCACAGTTTCTCCCATGTGTAGAGGAAGAGGAAGGGGGAGATCCAACTCTATAGGCATAGGAAGGAGTTCTGCTAGAGGAAGATGCAATAGCAGTCCTACAAATACTGGTGGTAGAGGTCAAAATTAGTATACTAGTCAACTAAGTGGTCAGAGATTTGATAAATCAATGATTGCGTGCCATTATTGTAAAAAGTATGGACACTATGCATATGAATGCATGAAGTGACAATATAATCAGAACAAGCAAGGTCAAGATCAGTCAAACAATGCAAATACTCTAACTGGCGCTATGTTTATGCTGTGCACTGAAGTGTTGCCTATAATTTATGCAGTTGAATGCAAGGAAGCTAAAGAAAGTCCATGTTACATACGGTATTTAGTCTCAGGTTGCAGTAATCACATGTCAGGAAACTTAGAATTGTTTTCTAGTTTGGATAAGTGATTTCAAACTAAAGTTACACTTGGAACCAATATCCAAGTCATTGTCTTGGGTAAAGGCAGTATTAAAACTTTAACTAATCAGGAGGAGGAAAAAGTTATTCCTGATGTATATTATGTTTCTAGCCTAAAACATAATTTCATGAGAACAAGAAAGCTATTACAAAAAGGGTATATAATCTACATGGAAGATAATCATTGTCTGATTTTGGACAGATATCCAAGCAACCAACTTATTATAAGAATTCACATGACAAGCAATAGAATGTTTCCATTGACATTGAAGCCAACCATGAAGAGAAAAGAAACACAAGATGTCTATGAATAAAAAGATGTGCACTATGGCACTGCATTTAAAGTAAAAATCTAAGAAGTAAGTGTGTGTTGTTCCAAGGAAGAAAAAAGTAGTCTGTGCAGTTCCAAGAAAGAAGAAGACAGTGGCACAAAATTACAGATAACATTTCAATCTGCAATGTAGGATGATTCCTGGTTGTGGTGTTTCATATTTGGGAGTTTAAATTTTGGAGGTCTGAAGTTGATACATACAAAGGATATGGTGAAAGGTTTTCCATTAATTGAAAAACCAGAAAGAATATGTGAAGATTGTATCTTTCTAGAGCGACATAGAGAGTCATTTCCATTTGGAAAGTCATATAGAGAAAAATCTCCACTGAAAATTGTACATTTAGATATCTTTGGACCAATGAAAACACCATCTATATGAGGATGCACCTATTTTCCTAAATTTATTTATGATTTCACACGAAAAAAATGGATTTATTTTCTAAAACATAAATCTTATGCATTTGGTTTTTTTCAGCAGTTAAAGTCACTTGTGGAGAAGCAAAGTGGTTATTACATCAAGGTTATAAGAACTGACATAGGTGGTGAATACGTTTCAAAATACTTTCTGAACTTTTGTAAAGTTCATGGCATTCACAAGGAATTCATTGTGTGGTAAACACCACAACAAAATGGTGTCACAGAAAGAAAGTATCGACCATAATGGAGATGGAACATAGTATGTTAGTATCCAAACATTTGTCAAATGCGTATTGGGCCAAGGAATAAGAAAATACAATATACATCATGAACATGTGTTCGACAAAGAGTGTGAAAAAAAAAGTTCCTCAAGAATCGTGGACAGGTATGAATCATAGTGTTGTGCACTTGAAAGTACTTGGTTGTGTCACATGCGCACATGTTCCCGATGAGCTGAGAAAGAAGTTAGATAACAAAGTACATAAATGTGTATTTGTTGGGTACTTTGAAAATAAAAAAGTTATATAAATTGTATGATCCTATTGTAATGTTCAACTGCGATGCTCAATTTGTGGAGAACGAATCATGGGATGGAAGCATAGAAAGGAAAGTTAAAATTCTTGATGCTATCATCCATGATGACATGGATGATGAAGTGAGTCAAACACCAATCACAAGTCATAGCACAAATCATTCCACTCCTAGAACTACGACACAAATCACAGCTCAAAGTACTCCAACATTCACACAAGTGAGATCTGCAGGTGCGTAGTCCACACCAAGAGTGCAACAAACTCCAATAAGCAGTCTGAGTAGTTCTACATCTCTAGATCCAACATTAGCAAGTCTATTCACAAAGAATAAGGTCACACACCTTAAATTAATATATATTCAACCATAATAATTTAATGACTTCCATCATCAAAATTGTCGCATATAAGTGTGTTAATTTAATTTATTCCTACCTTTATGGTTTTTCTTGTTTTCCTTTATTATACGATAGTCTCACCATTCTTTCATTATTTTATTATGAATGAGAAAACCATAGAAACTAAATGATTACATAGGAAGTCCTTTAGAACTTCTCATAATTTTTTATATAATCTTATATTATAATAGTTGAACAAATCTATACTTAACAATATAGTTCTTCACTATACATCGTTTTTATAAAAGTTATCTTAAGTCTTATTCCACTAAATCTAGGTACTTGATAACCTATTAATATTTGTTTTTACTAAGTTTCATATTATATTTGTCATATCTATAATCTGTTAAGTACCTAAACCAGATCTACAAATATACTTCAGAAATAACCAAGAATAAACCATAAACCAATCACCATAACAATGAACACAAGAAATATCCAAAACCCTTGAGGTAGGGT